>JAUMHM010053306.1:0-14899 GCA_032362435.1 Melikaiella ostensackeni
GGCGTAGGCAAAAGGGCGTTAATACGGAAGCCACATAGCAGAGCTGGTTTCACCTGAATCTTGAATAATTTAAAAAATTGTACATATTTAATGTAAAAAATGAAAATGCAGAGAGAACATGAATGGTAAAAATTTTGAAACTATTTAAGATTTCGATTTTCACCTTTTCTGCAAATTTGAATCGAAACTTATGGACTCATCGCGATCATCCTCATGGGCAAGTTTTTGAGCAGGACGCGCCTAGCATTATTTTTTTTCTTTGTATTTTATTCAGAAGCTCTTGAGAGCGATTTTTTAAAACTGATAAAACCATCATTCGATTCAGAAAACCGTACTGGACTGTGTAATCTTTATCAGAATCTGCTGAGGTTCTCTTCTGCTGAACTGCTGCCTTCCGAAGTCAGGGATCGCTCATTTTATAAAGCGATAAGGTGAGGTCATTTTTAAAAGCATGCAACTATTTCTGAGCGCACAACAAGGTCCAGCACTAATTAAACGTCCAGAACGCGTTTAAGCAAAAAAAAATTTTCTTTTTAGCCTGACTTCAATTTAAATACACATGAATTATCAAGGACCTGTGTTATTGTATGATAAAACAAAAAAAAATAATAATTTCGAACAATGCAAAGTGCACGGGAATATACTTGCTCCTTTAAAGAAAAAATGATGGTGTTGTTGAACTCAAAAGTTCCATTTCAAAGAAGATTCAATCGAATTAAATTGAAGAAGGTTCAAGAAATAGGAAGCATGAGAAATAAAATTTCTAACATAAGCTACATGATCCTGGGTCATACTATAACAGAGAGGTAATGGTAAGAGGCCATCCATGAATTTTAGAGGGCGGGGTCTAGCCTACCACTACGCAATGGATGAAAACTACAGCAAAAAGCCGGGTGAAGCATTACAGACAGGGGAGTGGGGGCCAAATTGTCAAAAAATTGCGTTACGTACGTCAGCTTCTAATCAAGCTGGAAGGATCCACTGTGGCTTGAAATTTACAAAAAAAAACCATCAAATTCAATGGAGGGTTTTCAAAAACATTTAATCACATCAATAACACGCTAGGGCACATTATGGTTTTCGGGTTTTTGTTTGGGGCTGGAGGCACAAAAAAGGTAGGTAAGACTCTCAGCGGGTTCCAGGGTATCAATGTCCTGCTTGATCTTTCACCTCATAATGTGTACCAGATGTCTGCGAATAGAAATGTAGAAAGGAGTTGTAAAACCCAAAGGCGTTAGCAATTTTCTTGTCCTTTCGAAGATATGGACAACGAAAATAGTTGAATTTTGTACAATATATTTTCAACAACAAAAAAACAAATTTTTAACAAAGAAGTTACATTTTATAGCAAAGAAATGAAATTTTAACTAAAATGATGAATCTTAGGCCAAAGAAATTAATTTATAACAAAGAAGCACAACTTTTAATCAAGTTGTTGAATTTGCAAGCCAAAAGAATGAATTCCTCTATGAATTCTAAACAAAAAATCTAATAGCTGATATTTCAACTAAAAAGGATTTTAATTTTGAATCAAAAATAGTTGAATTGAATCAAAAAGGACGAATTTTCAACAAAATAGTCGAATCCATAACCAAAAAAGATTCATTTTCCACCAAATTGTTGCATTTTTAACCTGGAAGAATGATTTTAAACCAAAAACAATGAAATTTCTACCAAAATTAATATATTTTAAAATCAAACGACGAATTTTCAACAAAATAATGCAATTTGCAAGCAAATGATAAAATTTATAATCAAAAAAGACGAAGTATCAATCAAAAATATAATAGTATACTTTTTAACTGAAATGAATTGACTGCGAAGCCTGCGATAAATTCATAGACTAAAGAAAAGATAGCTCAAATAAGTATTGAAGTTACTTTTTAGTACTTTAAAAATTTTATGTTAGAAAACCGTAAATTTTCTCTTCTAAAACTAATTTCATTAAGGTTCTACGTTTATTTAATTTATTTATTTATTTAGTTTCTTAAATAATATTAATAATATATATAACAATATAAATATTATTATTAATAATAATATATAATAAAATTTATTTTATTCAACAGAATTTATATGTATGTTCGTTCCCTAAGTTTATACAATCTTAGTCAGATTTTGGGCTTTCAGAATGATACGAATATTTATTTATGGCTACAAGAGGAAGATGCTGTAGAGTCGCAAAATGTGTGTACGCCTATGGTGTCCTTTTTTTTCTCTAACTTTCATACATCTGGTAGAATGTGCCGCGTAGGTCAACCGACTTTGACAATAATGGACGGCAACCCCTTCATCGTATTGATTACAATTGCGGTCGACTACCGTAGAAAAAAAAACCAGAAAAAATAATATGCAATAGCATCTTGATGATGTGATTAATTGTATTTAAAAACCTCCCATTGAATTTGTTAATTTTTTTGGAAAATGTTAAGCCTCAGTAGAGCCTTCCAGCTTGATTAGAAGCTGAGTTAGCATCCTTCGCTTTTATTCACTGCCGGCAGCAAAGTCATGAATATTTTCGAATTTTTCAAAAATGTACGCATGAATAGAACTTCACGGTAACTACTTAAGTTTTTTGCAAAAAAATTCATGCATTTTTTCACGAAATACGATGTTCGACAGTTGACCAAGTTATAAAAGGTGCTTTTAACCACGTTTTTCACCTTCTTTGCAAATTTTCATTGAAACTTATGGACGCATCGCGTTCAAATGATATTGTACTTATCCGTAATAAGATGAGGATGAACAAGATGTTTTTTTCTTTTTTAAACAATTTTTTTCTATTGAGTTATTCAATGATTTTTAGGGGGGCCAGGATTTGTGAAACAGATAGTAGGGTGCGCGATTTTCAGATCTCACGCGTCATGATCGATAATAATTATTCACCTCGTGCTGCGCGCTCGGTCTATGTACTTTGCTCAAATTTGCGCAGAAACCTTTCGAAATTAAGCGTTTAACCATTGACAACTATAATTTGAGGAGCGTGAGTTCTCTTGTGTTGAAGTTCCTTTGGCCTTAACGAATACATTCTCATCAAGTGTCTCGCGCTTCGCACTCGATTAAAGTGTGTCCAGAACTAGAGATTTTCTATAATATTTTTAGATCTATTGTAATAAATGTATGTTATAATAATTCAGTTACCTCAATTTCCATGATTAGTTATATTTATTATTAAAAACATGAGAATAGTGTATTTATTATCATTAAAAAAAAATTTAACCAAATTTGTTATAAATTTGTGGACATACTCCCGAAAAGCGCATACCTCCGATTGATTCGAAACTCCGTAGATTTATGTATTACGATGCGCTGATTACGAAAATGATAGTGAAAATGGGCGCAAATTCCATTTTCATGGTGAAAACCACGAAAATCATAGTTTTTTCTTCATCTTAGTGAATAATCAAAATTTACAAAAATGTTTCGGATAAAAGTTGTAGATCTCCTGAAAATACATATTTCATGTGCGATACATTTTTACTCGACGACTAATAGTTTTTGAGAAAATGGACTTAAAGAATATGAAAAATTTCTGGAAGGCTGAACACGCGCTCGTAGAATGGTTAGGAGAAGCGAAACTTTCGAGAGCGGACATTGTTTGAAAGGGGTTTTTTTTTTTTGTTTTCTACGACTAGTACCAGGGGCGAACCCCCCTCCCCACGAGATGTTGGAAAGGGGCAGAAATGTGACCTACGCTCATTCTGTGACCAGTAACGGGGGCGCCGTCACCCTCCCCCAACGAGACGTTGGAAAGGGGTAGGGATGTGACCTACATTAATTCGGTGACCATTCACAGGAGTGTCACAAGTTCTATTCCAAGCAATTCTATCCTTCCTACCAACATTTTCCTTTTTTTCTCGAAAAATGTTGGTTTTTCGGAAAAACTTTATGATATATAGAAGGTGCATTTTGAGTAGATCTACAACTTTTGTTTGAAGCTTTTTTGAAAGTTTTCATTATTTACGGAGTTTCAAATTAATCGGAGGTATGCGCTTTTCGGAAGTACACCCAAATTTGTCTCTAATCAGGAGGAAAGAAGATAGTTGGAAGTCTATTTTTGATTTGTGAGTCTTTTCGTGTTATGTTTTTGGTGCATGAGAGGGTTTATAAGAAAGGAGATTTCATTTCGATCTTAATAATAACTTCAAAGCGCCGCTCAACATTTTATTGTAACTTGTGCCATTTTCCTAGTTTCCTAGTTTCTTAGTTTCCTAGTTTCAAGATGCATTTTAATTTCTCCATAAAAATGACCTAACTGTTTTTTTTATTGACTTTGAAACAATTAATGAGTAGAAGGAATTTTTATTCATCCAAAAAAAGTATTTCGAATTGAATTTTCATCACATACTGTAAAAAGCACGTTCCTTGTCAAAACTGAAAAATTTGTTCTCACTATTAACAATTACGCTTATTTATTGTTGATGATATTTATTTCTTCAAAAATTATAACTTCATACTGTTCATACTAAGAAATGAGGGAAGAAAATACCTTTTATAATAGAAGGCTCGAATTTAGGATTTATTTACACTAAACAACAATAAAAATATGACCAATAATTGTTCATTGTTGATTCATTTGTTTGAAAATGATTAAATATAGTTATATAATGCTTTCTATCACAGAGAGTGGAAAGTGAAATATTACAGGGGAAAACAAAAATTTATACACAAAAATGACCAGCATGGTTATTTGTTCATGAATTTTTGTTAATAACAATCCTAATCATTTTATCCAAATGAATTGTAGTAATATTTATTGTAAAATAAGATTCTTCATTGATAAAAGGCCCGGAATAGGTGTTTTGTTTATAAAACTTGTTATTAGCGATTGAAATGTTTAATTACTTTAATTGAATATCACTTTTTGAATGATGGTATTAAGGTTTAGTAGGAAATAAAATATCTGTCTTAAAGTGAAATAGACAAATTGGGTATTTGTTTTCGAAATTGTTAATAACAATGATGATTGTTAATTGTTCAGAGTTTTCATACACTGACTATCATTTTCTTGTTTATACAAATTAATTTTAACATCGAATTAATTATTTGTGTTCTTTAACTACCCAGGCGACAAATTTATGCAGAATGCGAGAAATTATGTAAAGTGTACATTTCTTTTATCCGAATAATAGCGAGTTTATTTTTTTTCCGAGAAAAAAAATCAAGCCTGCAAAATTGTAATTTTCTCCACGCTCTGCGTTAAATAAATGATTATATGAAACAATTTGATAAAAGGCTTTATCAATTTTCTTAGAAATTCACTACTGATCATTCCTAAAAAAGAAACTTTCAAATCTAGATAAAATTGCGACTTGTAGACTATTTTGAATGGTGAATTCCCGATCTGAAGCTGTCTAACTTGGACGCATTCAATTCTGTTTCTTAACAGGAAAGGACTTTCTAGCTATGACCGATCTCTATCAAACCACAAAAGGAACTTCCTAAAAGAAGTGATTATCTCGGAGCAATCTTTTGTCAAGGGAACGGCACGTCCCAAACGCTGATTTTGAATGACAGAGAGTTGCATGACTTTCTCATTTTCTAATTTAGAAAAAAGTATATTTGAGCTATTACTTAGCTCTCTTGAATCGCAAAAGGAGCGCTCCAAAGAAAGCAATCATATGCAAAAAAAAACCCTTATCAAAAAAAGACACGTCCCAAAAAAACACCGATTTTGACTCTGAAAGAGTTGCATAACATTTTTCTCTTTTGAATAAAAAAAATCGTCAAAAGAACAGGCGAAAACAAATAATTACTTTTTTTTTAATTACCAAACATGAATTTTGACCCACTTTAAAATCGAACTGGACCATAATCTTCTACATGGACATCAGTTAGGTCAAAACAATTATTTTAAGCCAATAAAACCAATTTTGGAAACTTCGTTCTCACGCCCTTTCGCCCAGCGATACTTCAATTATTTTGCTATATAAGTTTTAATATATTATAAGCTTAAATAAATTTATTATGACGGAGAAATTAAATAAGAGTGAATGTATATTATTTTATGCATGAAATATTTACTATCTCAAAAAGTATAACCTAAATGTTAGGCTGGAATTTGTTTCTCCGCCGGAAAATGGAATTTTTTATTTCTTAAAGAGTGTTATCATGATTAAAACAAAAACCGTGCTAGGTATAATGAATAGTTGAAAGCCAATTTGTAGAACTTTTTGAAATGAACAATTTCACTTCTAAACATTTTTACGTATATTATATAGGTTAGCTGAAAAATTGAATTTTTTATTTTTAGTAACACTTTTTACGATTAGAACGGAAACCATGCATCTTCTCAGAAAAATTTGTGCATAAAGTTTGTAGATTGCCCTCAGATTAACAATTCTGCTTCCCAACAATTTTTCAGTATCTCGTGTCGTTTGGCTCAAAATTTTAATTTTCGATTTTTCATTAAAATTTTTGATGGGTAGAACCACAACTGTTAGTCAAAAGAGGCTGGTTAACAAACTTGACCTTTTTTTTGAGCCCTAAAAAAGTATGCCAAAGCACAATCTCACTCAGGGGGTTTCAGAACGTGCAGACTTGATGAAAATTGATGATGTCGAATTTTGCATGAAACTAATACCTTCTCATTAGGATGAGAGTGTGAAAATACAATATTTTTTCCCTCCGCCCTAGTGTGCATCCATAAGGAAAGGGCTCTTATGGTTGGTTCTTGGACATAAAAGGTCGAGAATTTATCCAGTTATATTTCCCTATATGTAACTGCATACTGACCATAAAGAGCCCTTCTCAAATGGACGTGTACAGATTTCGTCTAAAATTCAGTATTTACTATAGGAAAAATTGAGACGTTGATCCTCACACTGAAATGCAGAATATGGGAAATAAGGGCTCATTCATACATTCTTTCATTGGTTTGTTTCGAAATTCCATTCTGACGTGACTTTGGATAAATTTCTTCAAAAACTACAACAATTTTTAATTGTATTGACTTTTGGGTCAAAATGCTAATAAATTCTTTTTTTTAAAAAAAAGGAGTAGAGAATTTTTGATTGGTCAAAGAAATACTGACATTTTTTATAGTATCTGTAATTTCGTTCATGTCACTTTGCAATCATGAAACAACGAAAACTTGGTTCCCTGCGTGTTCTGTCGTGTTTTAACACGCATTAAAAGGATTATTTTCAACGTGAATAAAGTGTGGTAAGATAGCTGAGTCTGTATACTTAGTCACCCATACGGATATTTCTTTTTTTTTCCATTTTGAAGTAATAACTTACTATATAAATATATTATGATTGCCGTAACTGGTGTAATAATACAGGGTCATGTCACGCAGCCTATTTTCACGTTTAAGCGCATGCCTTCTTATTTTTTTAATAAAGTTGGAAATGTTACACAATTGCGTTCTAGTGTAAAACTTTTTTATATTTTACGTTTTCTATTTATATATCAGGACGAGTAGAGTCTACAGAGTTGAACATAACCAAGAGAAGCTAAAAGAAAACCTAAATAAATTCATATGTTTTCACTAATCAGTTAGTACTCTTCCACCACGGAATTCGTGAATATTCGAAGTAATCGAATCAGTTATTTTCTATTAATCCTCAGTGACCAAATCTTCTCTAATTGAATCAGTGAAATCTTACTGATAATTAGTAAAATTTCACTAATTTAGATTTAGAGAGGTCAGATATGGAATTCAACCAGTTTTAACGTTCAAGTCTGAAAATTTTAAGTACTCATGAAATTCATTACTTGTGAATTGTGCTTAATATTCTAGATGAATTGTTTAAAATTCATATTGTCGAATATCGAAAGGCAAAATTTGAAGTGTTCCACTTTTAACATTTCAATTTTTAAATTCTCAATTTAAAATGCTTGGTTCTCTCAACGAGTGCGGTTGTGTTTTAATACGCATTAAAAGGACTTTTTTCCATGAATAAACTGAGATGAAATAGCTAAGTGTGTAGTGATCTATTAAAATAATTCTTGTTTTTCCATTTTGGAGTAGTAACTTGCAAATATATGACGACTGGTGGAACTGACGCAGTGTAATCCAGGGCCATGTGACGCAGCCTATTTACAAGTTTCATAACATTACCTTCTTATAGTTTCATTGAAGTTAAAAATATCGCACAGCCGCGTTCTCATATCAAACCACACACGCAGAAAATAATCTGTTAATGTTACAAAGGTCCGACGTTAAAATAATGACAACATATCTGTTCTGTAGAGCTTACAAAATTTTCTTTAATCTTCACAGAATTTCCAGGTACGAGTAGCTTACAGATATACGGATATTTTCTGTTAATTTTACAGAAATCTTCAGTGAATTATACAAAAAATTCTGCAAATCTGGCAGGATTTTCTTTAAACATCACAGAAAAATCTATGCTGTCGCGTTCTGTAAGATTAGCAAAAAAATTTTTCACCGTGCAAATTCAAAATCATTTCTAACAATTGCATCTATCATAAATGAAAATGAAATATATCATTTGGATAAATAAGTGTAATCACAACCAATTATATGCTATTTTCAAGACTTCAAATATTAAACTTAAATAGATGAATAAGGAAAAAAAATTGTATTTGATTACAAAAAAGTTATCGTATACACCCTATGCAGCATTTATAGAAAATATAATATTTAACAAAGACCACTAACTTTTTCAAACACTATAATGTTTATTGTAAAGCAGAATATGAAATAAATAATCTGCCCGCTGCGTTGGTACATTCTCATCGCGCTTAGATCGCTACGCTCGCAAGTTTGCGCGCGACGACGGCGCGCGTCTGTCGGATCTCGCGCTTCGCGCTCGATAAGATATTTACTTCGCGCTCGGTCTATGTATTTCCCCTTTATTTGTGCAGAAACCTTTTAAAATTGAAAGTGAAACCAGTCACTACTGTAATTTGCTGATTGTAAATTATCTTTTGTTGAAGGTCCTTCGGATTTAACGAATACATTTTTATCACAGGTCTCGCACTTTGCCCTCGATTAAAGTATGTCCAAAACGCGAAGTTTTCTATAATATGTTGAAATCTATTATAATAAATTTCTGTTACATTAATTTAGATAACTTTATTTTCCTAATCAATTACCTTCATTACTTAACAAATTAGATTAGTGTATTTATTTTCTTTTAACTTCAATTGGATTTGTTACAAAGTTGTCTCTAATCAGATGAGAAGAATGTGGTTAGAAGTCTATTTTTGATTTGTGAACCTTTTTGTATTCTGTTTTCGGTTTATGAAAGGGTTCAGAAGAAGAAAGATTTCATTTAGATCTTGACAACAATTTCAAGACGCCGTTAAGCATTTTATTGTATCTTGTGCAGCCCTTCTACAAGTTTAAATTTTTTATTTTTAATTGAATTTTTTCACGATTAAAACGAAAACTACCCGTCGTATGAACAAATAGTCAATAACAAATTTTCAGACCTTTTTTCGGTCATAAATTTCATTAATTAACATTTTGTTGTATCTTGTTTCGTTTTGCCAAGAATTTATTTTGGGATAAGACCAGAGCCTTTGTTCAAAAATGGCTGGTTAACGAACTCGCCCTTTCTTTTCAGGCATTAAACATATGTGCCAAAGGACAATCCAGTCATACAATTCCTTCAAAAGTTATTGTGTTTACAGTCAGCGACAACGACGCCAGACAGCCACCGACGTAAAATCAATTTTTTCTCTATGAGTGAGCCCGAAAACGTCGAGATTTAATGAAATCTGCGAAAGTCAATTTTCACATAAGACCAATACCTTCTCATTGAGATAAGAATGTAAAAAGTTTACACTGTTAAATGTGTTTTCAAATTTAAAGCACTTTCAATCACAGAAGTGTTTGAACTTTCAAAACTTTTATGTGTTAAATATCCTTCCAGGTAAAAATGGATGAAATTCACGAAGCACTGTTTGAAATTTAAAGCAAACATGCTTAAAACTTCATAGACATATACTTCGAACTTAATTCCCATGAATGTGTTTGAAAGTCCCAACACCATTGAATTGAATATAATTCATTTTTATCTTAATTTAAATTGAAACTCTTTTGTATACATTATAAATTTTAAATTCTTTCATGCTTCAAGGTTCAATTGAAGAATGTTCATCATCAAGACAGACGTCCATCACCTTCAAATGCACACCGTACAATTGAAATACTATATGTACTTTCGACAACAAATGTGAAATTATGTACTTTTGACACCAAAACGAGGTGGTTGTTGAAACTTTTCACAACATAAATGGTCGGTGATGTAAAAATTTTGTCGCAAAGCTAAAGAGTGAACTCAAGTTGAATATTTGACATTATTTTTTATACTCAGAGTCAAAAGATGTGCTTTTAGCGACTATGTTGTCAGGAGCTCGACCTTTGACAGCAACACTGCGCTGGGTCGTTTTACGCTGAACATTTGAAAAGTGATGTCAAAAGTTTCAGCGAGCGTTTTTATTTGTAATATTTGCCGCCAATTCTTTTGGCATCAGATGTACGAGTACCTTGTGAATTGTCAACGTCAAAACTTTTGATATAGTGGATGCTATCAAAACCTTTAATAGCCCTTCTTTGACAAATGTTTACTTGCAAATATATAATAAAATAGTCGAAATATCTACATTCGAAAACATTGTTAAATTTTTTAAAATTTCAGATTAAAATGGAAAATTAATTCACTTCAGGCTCTACCGGCCTTGAGGAACCCATTTTTATTACAATCCTCTTGCTTCGTGCCCGATTTTTATATGGAAATATTTATATAATTGTAGATTTTTCTTACATGTCACATTGTTTCGAGTGAAATTTTAAATTTTTGATTGTTTAATAAATTTTGCAATGTTCAATAGAAAAACCTTGAGTTTCATCGAGAGAAAGTTGGAGAAGATTTCCTAGTTCTCCTTTAAAGCAACAATATGTTTTTTAAACTTCTCGTGTATCGCATAGTTTGGCCGGATATGAAATTTTTATTTGTAATAATATTTCCACAATTAGAACAAAAACCATAGCCATATCAAGAAATGATTTGAATCAAGTTTGTAGATCTTTTTAAGTTAAACCATTTTCGTTCTAATAATTTTCCATATCAGGATACTTCAGTCAGAAAATAGACTTTTTTATGTTTCGGAAAGCATCATTACGATTAAAGAGGTGTGCTAAAGCGCAATCCAATGTAATGAGTCTTTCGACAGTTATCGTGTCTACACCATACTATAGACAACAGACAACAGACAGCAGAGACATCCGTACAAATTGTTTTGTCTGACTCAGAAGCTCTCAAAACGTGGAGATTTGATGAAAACCGACGAAATCAAATTTTACATGAAACTCATGCCTTTTCATTAGGATGAGAATATAAGAACCAAGACTATCAATATTACATTAAGGTTCTTCAAACATGAACAATTTTCAGATGAAGTTTCGAATAGCACTTACCTCCGATTTTTTTAACCGTTTCAGATCCGAATTCGATCCGAAGTGAATTCCAGACATCCAAGATTGCGTTCAGCAATCCCGGACTGGGAGTTGGTAGTTTAGGATCGGGATCAACGATAAATACTTCGGGGCGTTTCTGCTGTGCTCCAAGACTGAGTCCTGAAATGCTCAAACCCCATTTCAAGCGCCACTGTAGGCAACACTCCACTTTTGGGTGGAGAGCTAGGACGAAACATAATTTTTTTTAATAACATGGAAAAGAATTGTTTTTTTTCGATGAGTGTATCTGCATATTATTTTTCTTTAGTCAAACATTTCCAATTAAATAAGAGAATTGATGATTTTATTTCGTTACGATTTTATTATTCAACTCAATAGCTCTCGAAAAATAAAAAATAAAATCCAAATACACTCATGGTGAAAAATCATTGTTTTCAAAGATATTAAACAAATAAAGTTTCGTCTCATTCATTTGGTATTATTGTGCTATACACCTTCATTGCAAAATAAAAGTCGATAAGGGAATTCAATATTTGGTTGAGAAGCGCTACAGCAAGTTGCGTCTCTCATAGTCAAAGGCTCAACTTGTAGCCAGAAATCTTCCATTTTGGATATTCTACATCAACTGGTACTCCCAGTACCCTGCTTCGTCAATAAATCAGCTCTTTTCAGAGCTATTTCAACGACCACAATTAATTCTCTTAAGAACTATCCATTCAATCAAACATTTTACTCTTGTTGAATGCACTACTAGGTACTAGTTACTAGTTGTTGATGCACTCTGGGCGCCACCCTTGCTAAAAACCTCGCACGGGAGCTCCTTCGGGGGCAAGCCCTCATACTTTCGAACGCAATATAGTCCCGTACCGGCCTGGTACCAGACTCGAAGAAGCAGCTTGAAGCCAACATCTGGACGACGCCACGAGTGCGGATTAACCCGAGATAGCGCGAATCCCGTGCAGTTGCCCATGCCCTCGAGCTCGAGCACGAAACATCGCGCAGAAGGCAATTACAATTTCTCCGGGGCCGACGAGGTTCAACCTCAAGGAACCAAGGTCACGTCCAAGAAGAAGACGTTCACCCAACAACCGGCAGCCAGTGAGCTGCTCGACTCCCTTTCTACGTTCCGTCACAACTCATAAATTCGACCGACGTCGAAGGTTCGCACGCTCGATTACAGAGCTTACTTAACCGCTGCCATGGCCATGGTGATGGTAGGGGATTCAGCGATCTATGGAAAGTAGAATGAATGCGTGGAGAGCGAAGTAATGATCTTCGTCTGATGAACTGTCTACACACTTTGCTTATAGGCTAAACTACCCAATTCCGTCGAGAGGGCTGTTGGAACGTCGATGAAAACTTGGCGTCACGAACCTTTTCCCTACTGGCTACGAGGCACTAGGTGGCACGACTGAAGAGCCTGGCTTAGATGGCCCTGGTTCCTGGGGGGACACGGGTACGGTCAGCGGGGTCGCTGAAAATAGTTCTGGCTGTGACGTACGACAATAGACTCGGAATCATTTTTGTCCACCTGTCGGTTCGTTCACTAAAATAAATTTCGTAGCAGCGGCCCTATACTGCAACACTCGCCTTGGATACTTTGGTTGTATTGGCTCTGTCGCATACCCTGGTGCGTCCAATGTCCTCTACTCGTGATACACGTCAAAGCGCACCTGGTTACATCTTGAGCTTCAATATATTCTACTTCTGCTCGAACCAATATCTCACAGTCCTCAGAGCGTTTGCTGAGACGTCTTTTTTGGTGCGGCCTTTTTGTACTTCGTTTCAGCATAATCTTGTCAAAACGTCCCAGCTCCATTTTTTGTACAGTGTTGCGTCCGCACCTGTTAAAATGAAAAAAAATACTTACGTATTTAGCATTGACAGAACGTTATCGTTATACGCATTCTCCATTGGTTCAGCTGTCTCGTCAATGATTTCCTTCACTGAATTTTCCGCTATATTTCCAAAATATAATTTTTTCTTCTTTATAACTCCAGAGAACACCGCTTCACTTTAATTGTTTCGAAAAATAGTAATTTGAAGGCGCCTTAGACAAACAACGCATCGTTGGTGACGCCAGAGGTCTATTTTGCGCGCGAATACAAGTTTCGTTACTCAGCCAATCAGAATCACCGTTACAACATAAATACACAGAAGTTAGCTTTATTGCTTACAGTGTAAGTGGTCAGCTAACCAGATATAGAGGAATTCTTCAAGATAACGCTAGGGGTTAAGAGTAAGCCGAAGCGGGTTTTTTCTGCAGACCCAGCAGGAAAGGATGTAGTAGTAGCGGTAATGTACAACTGTACACGTAAGAACAAAACCAAGAAATAATGAAAAAGAAGGCAGGATTGAAAAAGTCGAGAATGTTTATGGATCACGATTCATCTAGAGGGGAGAGAGAGGTTCAGAGAAAGCTGAGACGGATGGAGAAACAAAAAAGACAAGAGGGGATGGAGGTGAAAGTGTGGTATAAGAAGATTAGGATTGAGGGAAAGCGGTTAATTTGGGATGAATGGGAAGAAGGCCTGGCAGAGGGAGAAAAATTTCGGGAATAAAAGGAAAAGTCTCAAACTCAGGAAAGGGAAGAATAGAAAAGACACTTTCCGAGTTTTGTTCTGGAATGTGAATGGAACTGAAAAAAATGATGAAAACCTCCGGAGTGACATCGAAACATGTGATGTGTTCGGTTTAATAGAAACAAGGATAGAAGAAGAAGAGTGGGAAATAATTGAACGTAAACTCACGAGTAACTTTGAATAGATATAACAAAAGGGCAAAAAGGAATAGTAAGAAAGGAGGAGCGAAGGGTGGGATAATCACAAGGGTAAGGGACCAAACTGAGGAAAAAAGGACACAGCGGGAGGAATTAGAGGGTACACAGGGAAGGAGAATTAAAATAGAGAAAGAAAGGTATTATTACGGACTGAACAAATTTATGCGTAAATTACATTCACTTCATATAACTGGTATTGAAATCATACTATTTAGAAAAAAACCGTTAATAGTGAAGCGTCATGTCAGTTTGAAACCAGATAATTCAAAGAACGGGAAGTGATTCATTTAATTTCGTTCTAAACGTCGTGTGAGTCCATATCTGATACCCAATGTAACAAAGGACTTCGTTCAAATCGAAAGAAGAAGATTTCGAATAATGTAAACATCCTGTGATGTGTTTGACAAAGTACGAGACTATGTTTTAGAACGCTGAGATTTAATACTTGGAAGTCGCTCTTATCCGGAGAATCGATATTTTGGTTTCCAGCTGACGTAATAAATTTATGATAATACTGTCATTTATAGTTTATCGAAACGAACCTGGAGTTCGCGAAATTAAAATTTAAGTTCACTATCATATCCATTTTCGTGTCATTTCACAAATTTAAAATTCGTGAAAAATTTTAACAAATTTACTCCGAAAATGAGTCACACTGTGTAACAATTATATTTGTACAATTTGTCAAGTTATATGTATTTTTCTTCGAGTATTTAGCTATAAGT
>JAUMHM010053335.1:0-14897 GCA_032362435.1 Melikaiella ostensackeni
TTCCAGACGAATGGGCCTATCCGCGATCCCTGAGGGACACCACATGTCATCTCTTCTTCGAGGCTCCATGTGTCGCTCTCGTAGACCACCCATTTGTCGCTCAGATAGTTGTCTATCATTGGCAACAGGTAGGTCAACACTTTCTCACGTCTCATCGCTTCGATGCAGGTCTTCCATCTCGCGCTGTTGAATGCATTGCGTATATCAGTGCTGACCAACACGCAGAATCCTTTTCGCTTACCAGTTCCCATTCTTGCTTTCTTTGCAATGTCCACTACCGCCTGTATAGGGTCTACTGTGGACCTGCCTTTTCGAAAGTCAAACTGGTATTCCGATAGAGCGTTTTCTCCTTGCATATGACTCTGAAGTCTTTGTAGAATCATGTCCTCCAGAAGCTTCTCCATTGTATCCAACAGGCATATTGGTCTGAAGGATGAGGCCTCATCTAGAGGTGTCTCTCCCTTTCTGAGCAGAATCAGCCTCTGCTTTTCCCAATTGACGAAGAACCTTCCCTCTCGCAAGCAGCAGTTGAAAGCCCTTGAAAGCATATCTAAGTAGAACCTTATCACCTCTTTGAGGATCTCATTTGGTATCCCGTCGATGTCCGGCGTATTACTAACCTTCAGCCTCTGCCCTGCCTTCTGTAGTTCCTCGAGAGTGAAAAACTGCTCTCTCTGGACCACGCAGGAACTCCAGTCCTCCACGGGAATGATTTCACACGTGGAAACAGGCCCCGTACGATTTTCCTAACCTTCTCAGGGTTGTCCAGGCCATGTCCTCCGCGGGACCAACCAAACCAAGCGCCTTTCCTTCATGCTGAATTCAATGCACTGGTGATCTCTTAAGGTTGCCTCCTCGAGCACCCGCCAGTCGGTTATCTTTGACGCTAACCGTGGTGACGTTATCAATAATTGATCCTGCGTTTCCCCGTCTGAAGGTGTTTGTCTGGACCCGATACACTACAACCAGGTCGTATTTGGCGGCCATTTCGCTCACCAAGATTTCCCTCCGGTCCATTCGGGTTTCTCCTCACACCAACGACTTCCTATTGAAGTCTCCGGCAATGAGTACTGGCCCATCGGCTTCCCTAAGGCTTTTCTCCAGAGCGAGAATCTGTGTAGCAAAAACCTCAAAACGGTCGTTAAGGGAGAAATAACAGCTGTAAACATGTACACCTGGTATCTCTAACCCAAAAAACCTTTTGTCGGTCTCCAAAGAGTCCCCGATATAAATCGGGGTCGCACACGAGGATCTCTGCCCTCCCCGATGCGTCCTAGAACCAGGTTCAGTTTTTGGGCTTCTTGTCCCCCTCTCCCTGGCTGTCTGCATCAGGAGGTTCTGGACATCTCTTGCCCTCCCCAGGTTGAGTTAAAGGAACTTTATCTTCCACCTCTCAACCTATTGAATTCCTCTCGGAACACCGGACAAGCACCTGCGACATGGCCGACTTCCTTCGCGCCCTTGTCTGTGCATGTTAGGCACTTCGACGGACTCTTGCAGTCCTTCCACGTGGTTTGCGTTACCGCAACTTCAGCAGGAATCTCTCCTGTCGGGATTTTTGCAGCTTTGCGACACATGGCCATAACCGAGGCACCGGAAGCACCGGGTGACCTCAGCGTGCTCTCGAATGTGGCAGCTTACCCATCCGACCTCCAGTCTTCCTATCCAAAGCAGACTTTCGGCGTCCACTTCAGTCAGATAGACCGCCGCAGCTCTAGACTCGCCGAAGCGAGGGTAGAGCCTGCAGGACCCCTCTAGGTCGGCTTGGCATAGTGCTCCACGGAGGGCTGACCTTACCTCCTCCCCGGTCACCGTTTCATCGAGGTCCTGCCTTCGAGGGGTCAACCTTCGCTTTCATATCCCTCAAGATGTCGGCATAGGACTGGCCGTCCTTCGCCGACACCCCGATGGCGTTGCCGGATCTTGCAGCTGAGGAGCGCTTCGGCTGCTTTTTCTCCTCGCCTTCCTCCTCTGCGAGCTTTTGTCTCCTTTTTTCTTTTCTCCCTTTCCTCCTTTACGGACTCCACCAGCTGCCAGTTCTCCCCTTTACTGAAGGACCGGCCCGCGACGGCCCCGGTGGAAGTAGAGAGCTGAGCATCGCCTTTCCCCCTTGATGTCCGATCTTTGCTTTAGAGTCTCATTCACACTTTCCAATCATTCTTTCTTCGGGCTACCTTCGGGTACGCTACCATTCTTCGAGAAACCTTTCATTACTGACACTTCCACTGCCGATGTACTTTCTACCCTCGTTTATACTACTGGATATCTCTGCATCTATCTTTCCGTCTGCAGTGTGTAAACTTCCAGGATTCACGAAATCATCTACTTGTTATATGATCTCTCCGCTTGAGGCAATGTTGCATACTGTTTTCTGAGCCCTACTTTCAAACACAATAATTGTTGTTCTATTTGTTTATCTTAAGACCCATACTCTTCATGCTGGTATCCAGTCTGTTCATGATTCTCTGCAAATCGTCGACCGATTCTACCGTAACAATCTTATCATCTGCAAACGGTGGTCCACGCACTTTCACTGTTCCAAAATCAACACCTTCTTCGTCGAAGAGAGAATTCTTAGACATTTGTCCATGTATAAATTGAACATCCAGGAGTACATAACGCAGCTTTTCTAGCGATCTGGGTAATATCAAACCAATCGCTCAGTTGTCCATTTACTCTTACACTCGCTTTATTACCATTATGTATTGTTTCTATTGCTTTCAGAAGCCAACCATCCACTCCATACTCTTTCATGACTTCCCAAAGCTTATTTCTATTCACCTCATCGAAAGCTTTGCCCAGATCAACAAATGCAAAGAAAATTTCTTTATTTACTCTCAAACTTTTTTCTAGGATCTGTGTCAAGCTAAATGGCTGATATGCACATGATCTCCCTGGCATAAATTCACATTAGACTCTCCAGATCCTTTCTCTAGTTATTCCCATGACCTGACCAATAAGAATGTTGGTAAATATTTTACCCACGGTACTTGGTACCGTGCATCAATAATTATTGATGCAAACCTACTAGTGTTTTCGTTTCTCTAGGTTAATTTCAATTTTGAAAAACTTATTCATTAGTTTTGTGTAAATCGATTCTCAGATAATTCCTCAGTAAGGCATATTCTTTAAAATCCACTATATCGCTTTGCTAAACCAAATATCCCTGAGGGAAAGAAGACAATAATGTTTAGAATGCGTATGCAAAAAAATAGACCAAAATAATCAACCGCCTGGCCGTGACATCTTATCTTGCAAAACCGGAGTCAAATATATGCCCTGAAATCTATGTTTTGATTGATTTTGAAATAGTAATTTTGTTTAAAATCAATGAAGCATTCACAGCAAGCAAGTGTTATGTCCTAAGGATAGTATTCTTGAGGACAAAGCACGGCGTTAGTGAGAACTTAAAGACATTTATTGGGGAAACGGCTCAGGGTGAGAATAGTGGGAAACGATGGGGAAACATATGAGTTTGATAGAAGATGATTATATTGGTTTTGATCGAGAACGACATTGGTTATCTTTTTGCCAGAAGTCTAAGAAATTCGGTTGGAGCACTGACGATCCAGACGCAAAATTCACTCGGTTAGCGCACTAGGAAAGATCTTGTAGACTAGTAATTCTTGAACTCGGTGGATACTGGAGAGGTTATACTGGAGACTTATACTGGAGATTTATACTGGAGACTGGGATGGAGAAGACACCAACCGGGTACTCAAGACATGGATATGTAAAAGGTTGAAGAGACTCTAGCTTCAGACTTGGGAACTAAGATTTGGAAAATGGCGCAGACTGCACCTTGAAGATTGAAGTAGATTGAAATAGAACTGTCAGCAAGTCAGAGATTGATCAAAGGGGTCGGTACTGGATTCTGGGAGACTTGGTGCCGAACTTCTGATTTGCAGTGCGAGTCGAAGATTGATTAAGACTGAATAAAAGGGTAAAAGGGTGCAAAGTGCCTTTTTCTATAATCCCGGGGTAGACGCAATTGTCTTGTTTACCTTCTTTTCTCATAAGTAGGGGTGAGCGTTCGACGCTCAAGATTCGCACGTGTCGGTTCCAATCAATCCAGAAATAAATAAAATAGAAAATAAATGAAATGAGAAATAAATAGGTCCACACGGAATTGTCTCGTCTGCCCCTTTTTCTCAGAAGTAGAGGTAAGGGTTTGGAGGTACAAGAGTCGCACGTTTCGGTTCCAATCAATGATTATATGTCCATTCTGCGGCTTCACATCTTATTTCAGAAATCAATAGGTACAGACGGAATCATACGTGTATGATTTCATTACTCGTATTCTAGTGTCGTTGTTCTCTCAGCGACAGGGGGGAAATTCTTCTCCTGGTGCTTTCTTCCAAATTAATACATTTTATAGCTCTACCCACTTGTTCAGATTGAGCCGTTTCCACATATTATTTATATATTTTGTCTCGACCAATGCTTTCGAGGGAAATGAATTAATATAATAATATACATATATATATATATATAATATACATATAATAATATACATATAGGGCCATGTATTGCTTCCTTAGAGTTTGTTTACATATTTATTGTTTTTCCATATATTTGTAAAGTTGTAATGTTCACAATGTCTTATGAAATTGGATCGCATACTAAGGTATTTTCTATGATTATGTTGTCCGATATTCATTCATCTCCATATATTTGGATAAGAACTACTTAAATTCGGGAAAATGCATGCTAAGGTTAATAGTTTTTATTATTGGTACATGAAAAATTTTCGTTCCTAGATGTTAGGAGATGATCGAGTTAGTATGGGTTACCCTTGGCTCTAGGTGTCAATATCTAGTTTTGATATCCTAGCTTACTAATAGTTATTGTTTCATACAGCAAATTCCATACTGCATACAAAATACATCGAGGGTAGGTTATGAACCCAGACTTCCATAAAAATATATTATTTCACCCTCGAAGGTTATTCCAATCTCGATTCTGTTACTGAGGGTGACATCTTCCCCTCTTCAGCTCGAACTATGGGGGTGGTATCGCTATGTTTTAAAGCCCTTTCCGTAAGGAGAGGACCACAGTCACGCCCTAGGCCGCTATGTCTGACTCACTGATGCACTTACTGCTCGTGAGTGTCAGACGATTCCCCGCAATTGCAGGGCTGTATTAAAGGATATAAATCGCTGTCTTATCATCCTTTCGACACAGGCGACAGAGGAGGCTATCTACGAGCCCTATCTTATGTCTGTGATAGGCGAGGTTTCTATGTCCTGTAAACCTTTCTATTTGGACCTTGACTTCCTTTCTACCAAGCTTGCATATTTCTGCAGCTGATTTAAAGTTTAAATTCAACCCCATAAGTATTTTGGCCTGTCTGCAGCCAGCTGCCTCATTCCACTTCTCCTGATGTCGCTCGGTCAGCCACCTGCTAATTTCTTCAGTGACCAAACTACTGGAAATGTCTACGATTGGTTCAGGACTAGTGGAGTTTTCTTTTACTGCTAGTTTTGCTAGCTCATTCGAGATCTCATCACCTTTAATGCCACTGTGTGGAGGGATCCAAAGTAGAGTCACTCAGTTTTCCGTCGCATGATTGTTCAGTGCCTCAAAGCACTCCCATACTAGCATCGACGTAGACGTTGTTCCATTTAAGGCCACTATAGCAGCCTTGCTGTCTGAGCGAATGCGATTATTTCTTCTGTTGCTATACTGCTGTGTCTTATAAACACACTGGAGCATGGTCATGATATCAGTTTGTAGGACTGTGGCGTAGGACCCCATGGGGATTGTGAAGCCCATTCCTCTACTCGTTCTGCGATAGACACTGGCTCCTGCTTTTTCCTTGTTCCTAAGGCCATCTGCGAACCAGTTGTCCCCGTCACCAGGCAAATATTCCTTGCCGTTAGCCCATTCCTCTCTCGTGGATAGGATGACTCGATACTTCTTGTCGAAGAGGTAGCGAATAGGCATTTTCTCCCTGACTATGCTGAAGGTCGGCCTACTCGCGATATCGGTAGGAATCAGCAATGCTGTCGTGATCCTTCCGCCGCTTACCATGATTATTATCCAGGCTGCCTTCGCAGCCATGGCCTTAATGGTAAGATGGAGGGGCTCTAACCCTGTTAGTGCCCCTAATGCCACCGTGGGAGTCGTCTTCGAGGCACCAGTGAAGCCTCTTAGAATCATTCCCCTGATTCTTTTCAGTCGAGATTTCACAGTGGACAATTTAACCCTGCTCCACCAGACCACTGCCGCATAGGTTAGCCTGGGTCGCAGGATCGCTGTATAGATCCACATCAGTGTCTCATTTTTGTGCCTTTTCATGCCGTCAAAACATATTCCAATGTCAAACTAGCCCTGGCAAGTCTCACCTAAGGCCCTATGACGGACTCCCCAGCCTTCTGTAAGAAACTCAGGTATACGTCATCCGGACTAGTAAACTTGTATGGGCTGAAAGACTTCAGGGCCCACCTGACCCTTGTGGGCTAGCCAACGTTGCGGGCCCACTTGAGCCACAGACGACTTGAGATGTCGGCTGCAACAAATACGAACACCCCTGTTTCATTAATTTTATTGGGAATTTAAAACTCCGGTTCATTGGGTATAATGAATTCGGGTTTTGTAAAACCATACAGAATATTCAAATGTTCTAAATGCGTGATTGCGCGGATGAGAGATTTGGTTTTTTCAACCTGAGCATTTGATTTTGTTTTATTGGGTGAAGACATGACTTGTATTTTGATTCAAATTTCATTGAAATTTCTTTAATTAACAGGGTTTAACCTCTACGTAGTAGTTTCTGTCTTGCAAAAACCACGAATAGGGACAAATCTGTTAGTTCTATTGACTGCCAGCTATTTTATCGATTACAATTTATTGGAAACGATTCTGGTAGCAAGCAGTAGCAATCGTTACAAATGGTTCGCGGCCCCTTGTATGTATTCGCAAGGGTGTGTAAATGTGATATCAATTTTTGTAGGACGCTAGTACTAGTAAGTAAAAAGGTGCTGTTGGTATTACTGGAATCATTGGTGTGGTGTTAGTTCCTTCGGGATCTGGTGTCATTCCCTGGAAGAAAAATTTGAGCTAAATACTCTTTTGTTTGAGGTTGAAACTCGTGATGTAAGTGGATTTTGTTTATAGGGTGTATATTCACATGTGTCCGTTAAGTTTTGTGTTAGTAATTCAATTTCGCGAATTGGATTTTTTTTCACCTCAAGTATGGGAAAATCTGGTTTGTAAAAAAATCCAAAATAATACAACGAACAGGTTCTTAAACCTGAAACCTGAAAAGACAAGTATGTTTCATTATTTTCTGAAATTCCTGAATAAGTTGTAGGAGGTTCAATATAAAGGAATGATTTTTCTTTCAAGTTTTCTGTTAGCTGAATTGGATGCATTTTGTAAAGTTTAAATTTTTCGTGTAAGCTCTCATATGCGAGTGCCTAAGTCGATTTATATGAACTATATCAGAGGATTTTATTTTAATCTTAACATTTCCTTTACTAAGGATTTTAAGGACCTCATGTGGTCCTGTATATCGGTCTGCTAATTTACTAGGCTTTTGCACCCTTTAATAGGAAGACGCTGTCTCGTACTCCAAAGTTTTGCGCGTTAATTTTTTGTTCATAGTAAAACTTAGATTTTTCCTTTGATCCAATAAGGTTCCCTGAACGTTTATCTTACAAGTCAACCGAAAACGAGCTCGTATGGAGTACACTTTATACCCTCGTGAACGCTTATACTGAAGGAAAACGTGGCTAATTCAAGCCAATCATACCATTGAGCATTTTTGCTCACAAATTGTTTCAGGCATTTAAATAAAATATGCTGTGATCTTTCCAAAGATCCATTTGATTAAGGATGGATAGTCATTGTCTTAAATTGCCTAATTTGGAAACGCTTTGCTGAACGTGTCGTAAGCTTACTCAAAAAATTTGTGCCTTGGTCGGTTAAAACTCCTTTGGGCGATCCGAAAATGCATGTAAATTTTTTAACGATGTGTTTGCAATTGTGCTTGCCTGTTGGTTTGGTAGGAGTATGGCTAGAGAAAAATTTAGTGAGATTATCCTGAATTGTTAGTAGGTATTCATTTCTTGCATTCGCTATTGGTAATGGACCAACAATATCATTCAAATTTTTTTAAATGCGACTCCTGGTGTATCCATAATCACCATGAGTTTTTTGGTTCTAACGTGTACCAACTTTTTCAGTTAGCATTGCAAACAACCTCGAATGTTTTTTTGGATTTCCGCGCTCAGGTTTTCCCAAAAATATGCGTGGATTAGATTCTTTGACTTGTTATCTAAGGATTTGAAGTCATTTCCATGATTTTCTTGATTTCTGAGATTTCTGACATCGTTTAATTTTCCCGGCTTATTACATAATGACCTGTGATTAATTTCTAGATTTCGCGAATTTATGCTTTTCTCGTAACTTGATTCCCTTGATTTATGTCTTAGAGTTTCTGAATTATTTTCATGATTTAATAATTTCTTCTGGATTTTTAAAATTTTCTTGTTTTTCTTGATTTCGCATTTACTATTTTCTCTGACTTAATTGGACTTATTGGTTTGTGTTTAAAATTTTCTGATATTAAATTCTTGATTTTTTCTAATATTTTCTTTGTAGTTCGCGGTATCTAGAATGTATGTTAATATGCTTATAATACTATTTGTCATTAAAATGCGAGACTTGAGCATACTCGTGGAATTTTGAGAGCTTGTTTTCATGTGGATAATGTTTGTGTTATCCTCAGAATTTGGACTTGTTGGGCTTCTTCCTTTAAGAGCGTCGTAATCAATTTCTTCCGAACATGTTGAATTTATGTCTTCGTCAGTCTCTCCGATATCAGAATCTTCATCTTCTAGAATTGGGTAACACAAAATACAATTGCTTAAGCTTCTTTATTGTATTTATCGTACCTTACTTCGTGAATATTAAGTGATCTGGTTACGTAGCTTACTGCTTTTTCTTTCCCAATTTCACCTTGAGACAATATTTCAGTCCATTCAGAGGGCATGTCTTTTTTCGAGAGCTAATTTATAGGTGCCGCTTTTCTTAAAAAAACCTTCTATAAATCGTCGGTGATATCAGCTAGGCCCAATCAATCAACAAGTTCATCTACCGTATCAAATGTCATTCCTTAGATGCTCTTGCGCGCTTCTCCCATTATTTTACTGCGAATCTTTTTTACTAAATTTTGTTCGACTATGGCTATAGAAGGCAGAATTTGTTTAGCTTCTTTGCATTCTTATATACAGTGTGCGAGGGGGAAGGTTCGTCCGTCGGAAATCGGTCGGTACAACTTCTAAAGCGTCTCTAAGAGAGACCAGTTGACTCTGTGGTATACACATGTTTGGTTGAGTTGTATTGCTTGAAGGGATGGTTGGATTTGAGTTAGTAAAGGGGCTCGTATGATTTGCTGGAGTTGAGTGAGGATTCGTAAAGTTGTCTTCGGTTAGGAATGGGACATTTTTTTTATCGGACAATAAAGGCTGGTTGCCAGCGTGTGCTAAAGAATTCGCTGCTGAAATGATTGTGGAATTTGGTGCAGGGAAGGTGGCTATCGATTTCAGCTAGGGATTCATTTTTATTTGAATCACTAGAGCTTATTATTCCACTGTCGTTAGTACTTTTGAAATTTTTTAAATGATCCAGAAAGGCCAAGTTCTTAATTTAAAAATTTATTCTTCTCTGGTGCTAACTTGTAGGAGTTTGGTTAAGAGTTTGATTTTGTTAACCGAATTTCATACTAGTTTCGCCTAAACGCGAATCAATGGCGTTGGACAGAGATTTATTTAAAATTTCCGAGAGGGTTTCGTTTCATAAATCTGAATTGGATTACTTAAAAGGTGGGGTGTGTAGCACTTTTGATTAAGAATTTACTCCTAAGTTTTATGAAATTCCTTTTTCCTTTTTATCATCCACGTTGTGGTTTACGGGATCAACAAGTACTTTGGTTTGACTTCGAGTAAGTCTTTGGATGGGAAAAATTTGATTGGACATAAGTGGACATTTTATAGAAACTGAAGGGTGTAATTTGTATTGCTTGCATTTTGTTCATGAAGTTTCCAATTTTCGGTTCAAGAAAGAATTTTAATTTATTGATTTGGTTTTGTTTTTTGAACCATTTTTTCGGCTTTATTTAGCATCGATTCGAAAATTCCAGAAAATTCTTACAAGGAATCAGGTTCACTAGTTGCTGAATTATTGATGCATTTAGTTTCAAGTTCTTTAGTTAATTTATCGAGTTCATTCCGAAGCTCAATATTTTCCTGAATTTTGCGTCGCTGCTTCCCTAAACGAAGTTCACTTATCTTCAATGTTTTATCAGGCATTGTTGAAAATCGGTTTTTGTGATCACGTGATAATATTTATTATCGTCTCTAGGGTTGAAATTATTTCATCGATTTTTTGGTTTAAGTTCGTGAGGTAATTGTTTTCTGTTATATTTTGTTTAGTTATTCGGTATACTGCGCGGATTCTACGATTTTAGATTTTAATAGGGTTTCTCTTTCTGCTAATTCTCGTGCGATAGCGCGTTCGCGTCTTTCGCGTACTTTTCTTACCCGCACGATTTTATTTTATTTTTTGCATTATTTTATTGGATGAATACTAATAAGATATGTACAGTTTATTTAATTATGTTTGTAGGATGAAGTTTATTGTGTGTACTTGCTTGCTTATTTTGGCTGTTATTCATAAAGAATTGACAGTTGAACTGAATGATTATGGCATGATTATGACAGGCTGCGCCCAGGAGAGCCCAGTCCTTGTTCTAATTTTGTAACTTAGTGTCGTTGGAATTCATTTGTGTTTTCAATTCCCTAATTCAACTGTTATTCGTAAAGAATTTACAGTTGCAATGACTGATTATGATAGGCTCCGCCTAGGAGAGCGTAGTCCCTGTTATAATTTTGCGACTCAGATTGGTTGGAATTTATTTGTGTTGTCAGCTGCTTATTTCAACTGTTATTCGTAAAGAATTAACAGTTGAAAAGACTGATCATGACGGACTCTGTACTCAAGAGCGCAGCGCCTTTTATAGTCTTGCGACTTAGTGTGGTTGCAATTTATTTGTGTTGTCAGTTGTTTATTTCAACTGTTCTTCCAAATGAATTAATACTTAAGATGACTGATTATGAGAGGCTGCGCCCAGGAGAGCGCAGCCCCTGTTATAATTTTTGCAACTTTGTGTGAGAAGGTTTTTTAAGTTTTGTAGATCTAGTTAGTTTAATAGTTTTTTATTTATTTACTACCTTCTGAATAATTTGGAGTTCATTTTAATGAATTTGATTTTTTCACTTTGATTTTTCACTTCGTTCTAATTCGAATCAGTTTCTCCAATCAAAATTTTTCTGGTCTTCAACGTGGTTTGGAAAGATTCACTGAATTTAATAAGATTCAATTGCGCTTATTTCGTGTCATAACGGCCGATGAACCATCAAAAAATGTATATGTTATGTCCTAAGCATGGTATTTCTAAGGACAAGCACGGTGGTCAGAAGTATCCTGCATTTACCTACAGAACGTAAGGTTCTGAGGCAAATTCTGGGTCAAATGAATCGTTAGTGACGCATATAGATACAGAGTATACATTTACTCAGAGAATTGGGTAAGTGAGACCTTACAGACATTTATTGGGGAAGCGGCTCAGGATAAGAATAGTGGAAAAATGTGGGGAGATTTATGACTTTCATAGAAAATGATAGTATTGATTTCGGTTCGAGAACAACGTTGGTTACCTCGTTACCAGAAGTCTAGGAGGGGTTATACTAGAAACTTATACTAGAGATTTATACTGGAGACAGGGATCGAGAACTTACCAACCGGGTACTCAAGACTTGGATATGTAAAGGGTTGAAGAGACTCTTGCTTCAAACTTGGGAACTGAGATTTGCAGAATGATGCAAACTTCACCTTGAAGATTAAAGTAGATTGAAATAGAACTGACAGCAAGTGAAAGATTGATCGAAGGGGTTGGTACTGGATTTTGGGAGACTTGTTGCCGAACTTCCGATTTGAAGAGCGAGCACAACTTTCAAACCTGTATCTTAATTTGGAGGGTTGCGCGCTTCGACCAAGCCTAATACACTGTCAGATAGACCACATTTTAAGGCTTCAAGAGCACAGTCGTCAAGAGGGGCAATAATTGATTAACGTTCGGATATTTATCTTCAAAAGTAGCATAGGCTCCTGATTTTCGGAGAGTTACTCGATCAAAGAATTTAGTGACATTTCTTTCCGAATTCATTCGAATGGTCTAAATGTCTTGCAAGTACTACGAGTATGAATATGTTTGACAGGAAGCAGAACGCTGTTTCAGATGTTTAATTGAATCATTAATGGTATTGAAGGTTTTTCCAATGGATGGCGTCTCTCGACGCTTCTTTCAGTCTTGCTAAAATGGCATGTTTGAAAAATATTCGCTTAAAAATGCAGGTAAAATCTTTCATTTATCTCATAGGAATGGATAAATTTAGTTGTGTCAGAAATGAGCTTCCAAGAATTCCGTATATTCCAGATGGAAATTCTGCTTTTATAACGTTAAAATCAACAGTTTTATCCAAAATTGGAGTTAAGATAACGCCAATTCTTGATGACTGTTCTTTTGCATGAATAAAAACTTTCGAGTGGCTTATTTTAATGAAAGGTGATATTTTATTCACTCGAATCATATTAAAGAACAAGGGTGGATCATAAAAAGAATCACGAATTTTATTTTTAAAGTAATCTGTGTGAATAGGGAGTATTGTTTTAGAGCTATACTTAACTATTAAGTTAGAGGAATTTCGAAATTGATAATTCTGAACTTCTAGTAATTCGCGGATATATTTATAAAATATTATGTCTTATAATAATCAGAATTCGTTGCTTTAAACCCTTGACTTGCACAATCTTGCTACAAAGAGTACATGCAAGGTTCCTTTAGGGTATATGACAAGTTTATTAACGTTGGTAGGGCTTGCGAGTACGCGAAGTATACCAACGCCAAATAAGCACTTCGAACTTTTTCTTGCCCCGAAGGGGGTCGTTCGACGAATCTAAGAACGACTTATACTTTCGAGTGCTTTTACAAAAGTTCTATCTTATAAGTGAACTGAGTTAAATTTTTTCATTTTTATTTAAAACCTTTGAATTTATAACAAAAGTAATAATCCCACCGCTGCAGCCAAATCAACTGTTACGTCCTGAGTTTAAGACGAGGGTAGTTTGGAAAAGTGTAAATTAGAGAGACCAGTGCTGCTGATTACGTCAGGGTAGTAAAGCCTGACTAGTTATTTGTTGTGGGTACTTTGTCACTAGCAATTCTATGGGGATTGTGTCAGAGTAATGTTAAAAAAAATTTAAGTATTTCAGATGTAAACACTAAGGCCAAATTCATACCATTCATATCATGGTATGCAAAAGGATGCTCCTATGTTTATTATTATGGTACCTCACTCGCATTTAAGCTTCCCTATGACCGGTATGAATTTGGCCCCACGGTGTTAATGATTTATTGTAACACAGAAATAGGTGAAGGAGTACAATAGTTGAAGATGATAAATGCGATTGAAACTTACACTAGTTTTCAATCTGAAAGAGCAATAGAAGGTTGTTAAGTCGATTGTATCCCCGATTATTTGTAGAACAGTGACGAAATTCTACCGTGTCTTTTTATATAAGGTGAATTGCATAAAAAAATCAGAGGCAAATTCACTAATGAGTCGCGGTTTATTGAGAGATTTTTGTGCTTCTAGAATCGAAGTTAACTTAGCGTAAGCTTGGAACGTAAAGACGACCAACATGCCTTATCATGAGGTTTAAATACTGTGATAGTTGTGGGAAGGAGCGTAGGGAGGGCATCCCTAAGGGAAACTGGTCTGGTCACGTTTGATGGTTCGCCTTTTGCCTTTTCTGATAACTCAATTGACATATTCTGAGATATTCTATTGCAAATTATGCTTATGTTTTGAAATGTGAATCCATATTCGTGGATGAATATTTGATCATTCGCTGTGCAAAGAATTGTTCACTCAATGTTATATTTTTAGACCAGGCTTTCTTTCCCAAGGTTGCATCCCCAAGATGATTCACCCCAAATACACTCTCGAAAAAACACTCGTTTGTCATGAATTTTTATGATCGACTATTGCGTGGGTTCTTCTCTTGCTCTTTCAGATTGACCTTTTACTTTATATTTTAATTGCTATAACTTATAATTAATAATACAATTCTATTTCATTAGCACCTGTACATATTCCGCGTAAATTCGTTTATCTGTGTAGGGTCATTAGTCAATGTACTGACGCCAGGGCGCTTATCCGCGTATGGTCATTAACTAACTTATCGACGTAGCAGCGTTTATCTTCTGAGGGTTACCTATCGATAAGCGGTAAAATTCAAATATTTAAATTTGGTATCTTACAAGTACATTCTGATGTCAAGAAAGCCCTCAAGTGCCAACCAAATTTTTTTTATGTTTTCATGGGTGTGAAAAATCAAAGTTAATTACAGGAAAATATTAAAAGATAATTACCTCGTTCAGAATATTATCCTAAACTTTGGCAATATATGAGAGGACTCTAGGCACCCACAAAAATGAAAACAAAAATTGAAACTCAAAAAGGGTTTCTGCTGAATACAGTTACAAAAGTTAATAAGCAGTCGCGGACAATTGTCCAGGGACGGTCCCGCAGAACAAAACCCCCAAGCTAAGGCGTGAACAACCGTGCCGAAAGCTAAATGACACGGGTGATGTGTCTCAAATGGTGTCTCTGGGTTACCGGGCGACCTCCTAGAGTATCAGCCTTACCCTTGCATGCGGGGCTCTGCAAGGGTGGACGAACCCTTTCCCTGGCTTCTCGTGGGAACAACTATGAAAGAACCAAACCCAGTTGTGAATGCGGTTCAAAATGATCGAACGCGCAGAGCAC
>JAUMHM010053345.1:0-14897 GCA_032362435.1 Melikaiella ostensackeni
ATTATTCGTAAGCTGACATGATTGACACAATGTGCATATTGCGTTTATCGTACACATTTGATGTATGTAGCTTGTACGTGTATGGCGTATGTAATTGCACACAAAAAAGATCGAAAAGTGCAAGATGTGAAGTAAAATCTATGCAAAAGCGTATACATGATTTCGAATGATGCTCATTTGAGAGTCATGAGTCAAAATTAAGAAGACCCCTCGTTTCAATGGAGTGGCATACTTTGTAGAGGTCAATTAAAAATATTTTTTTTAACCGTGAAGTAAAATTGGGTTCATTCTGGCAAAAATATATGTTGTTACTGAGGGCATGAGTGTGTTATAGGGAAAAATTGTGGTGGTACCAAAAAGCTTTCATTCAAAATTTTTTTTTCAAAATTAAAAAAAAATTGTTTCTCTCTAATTGCCAGAATTGACTCTCCATTTTTTGAGTACCGCTGTGATATATTGTATAATATATATTTGAACCATGGAAATTGGTTCAACCATTCTCGAGAAAATTTAATTTTTTTGATTTAAAAAAATTTTTAAATAACTTTTGTACACAATTTTTTTGAAGTTGGCACTCAGGGTAAATTAGCCGTATAATGGTAGAAAATCACCACCCAAATATGAACCAAATATCTGTTAAGGCAGACCAACCATGCTTAGTCAACTATGGCCTTTGATACACGTTTTTTTGCATAAATCATGAAATTTTTTTATGATTATTACCTTACTTCAGTTTTCTGATATTGATTTAGTTGATTAATATACAGCTCAAATGAATATAGATTCATACTCGTATTTACCACTCTTGTTTTGCAAGCATAACATACGCTCACATAAATTTTTTAAATAGTGCCTCGGTAAATGAGTCCATTATCTAGATTGCCTTCCACCCTGAATACATACCTTGGGGTGCCAAATAAACATAAAAATTGTAAAAATTTTTCTTTCATTATTATAATTATGATTTATCTATTAGTACGCCAAGAAAGATGTAAACCATCCATACGGATCCCTTCTTCACAGTAAGCGCATAATCGCGTAAGTTAGGTTTGTTGCTTAATTTTAGAATTTTCCAAAAATTTCGCATACTCTAGGTTTTTGTATTTAAAAAAATTCCTGTGATTGGAAAATTCGGATATGCGACGCGAAATTTCGCATAATCCAAAAATTTTAGATACATAATCTCGCATAATAATCCATTTTTCATTGCACAATTTGAAGATTTTCAACAGCAAGACAAAATTTCCCTAAGCATTTTACCGCACAAAGAATTTTTTTTGGAGAGTATTTTTTTTTATAAATATTGACTTTTCCGAAAATCAGTGACGGACCATTTTAAATAGATATAAATCATTTCCATTTCCCGTTTCCAAAGAAAGCCGCCAAACATTTTTAAATTATGACTCAGAAGTCCGAGAAATATGACAAACTTAACGAAAATCTACTTTAAGCTCCTTATCATCCTGGTATTTTTGAAAAAATATGCAAAAGATGGATACAAGAAAGAACAGATGAGAATGGACTGCATTGCGACATTTTTGCAACAACCTACGTGATTAACAAATAAAGAAATCCTGATTGATGGAACATCAATTATAAGATTTTTTGGGGAACTAACTTACATTCTGCTCATTTAAACCTCTTCACCGTATTTGATTTGTGAACAATGACAGGTGCTTTGACTGCCTTTGGTCATCAAATCGTAAATTCTTCATGTTTCAATCCTCAAAGGTCTACGGATGACAATTGTCAAACTTGCAAACTTTTCTACAAAATGTATAGACTATCGTAATTGTTACATAACATCTTTCTTTTAATTTTTCAGATAATTTTGATCGTGATTTAAGCTACATAGTTAACCAGATGATAAAAAATGGCAAATTGTAAATTTTAATTCGTGCTTATAACAGTATACACTCAAATAATAATGTAATTCAATTTTTCTAAAAAATACATCCATAAATTATGAAAAAATATATTTTTTTAAATGCAGCCGCTTTTACTATTTGCAGTTTAATGTATTTCTTGTTTATCATGATCCACTAACAGTTTGAAATTTACGATTCCTATTAGATAGACTACTACGTATCTTCAAGAACTGACCAATGTTTTAATGAACTTATTATCTACTTTTTATTATTTATGTTTGAGAAACGTGGTTCTAAATCATGACGCCAAATGATTTTTATCGTGGTTAGGAAAGCGTCTCTACGTTGTCATGGTAACCAATATGGAGGTCGTCATACGAGACTCAGCTTCAACTTATTCCGTATCCCCTAGTGGCTAGACCATAGCTTCTTGGATCATGGTTTGCCTCCTAGGTACACAATTTACTTTTTTTCATGCATTATACTCTGATAATACCTTGGTTATAACTAAACATTCTACGTACTTTGGAAGCATCACCTTCCCATGTAGGTATATGGGCAGAACACGCAGCTTTGAAATATAAAAACTGTAGCATCAGGGTTCACAAGAATTATTTACAATTATCTAATTAAAAGTGTGCCCACTGCGCGGTCACATTTTCATTGCGCGCAGCTCGCTTCACTCGCAAGTATGAGCACGCCTAGGGCGCGTGTCTGTCAGATCTCGCGCTTCGCGCTCTGCCTTTGTACTTCTTCCACATTTATGCCTAAACCATCTCAATTAAAGGCCAAATCATTGACAACTAACCAATTTCATTTCATATCATGCAGAGAGGTCCAGCTTAGTGTGTCATAATCATTTGGTATTTGGATATATCATTCTAAAGTGAAAAAAAGGGACATGTATTTCATCGATTGACCAACAAATCTATTTTTTATTTTTTACAATCACTTGAAGATTACTGGAGAATTGAAAAACATGACAGAATTTGTTTTCAAAATGTTGTATTTTCTGAACAGGCATAGATATTTGGAATTTTATCTTTTCATTGGACGTGGCAACTCTTGTTCTTTCAATTGATCCAAGAAGAATGATTTTTTTTGCAAAATTACAAAATCTCAGCAGTTTCTAAAATTCCTAAAACTGGATTTTCTAAAAAATTCCACCTTTAAAAAATTTTTGTTTAGAGATAGATGCTAATATTTACTACACATTCCCTGAGTTTCGTTCTTGGTAAACCACGGATTCGCATTGAATAAAATTATTATATTAATTAAATGGGAAAATGTGAAGAGGATAATTTGGTTTACTTAAAATTGTACGAAAAAGTATTGTGCACTCTTTAATATTTGGCACCGCAAGAAGTAATCCTCAATTACGTAAGGGAAACAGAATGGGACCGCGCAGGGAAAGCAGGGGTTCGCACGGAGAACGCAGAGGGAACGCATGGGGAATGCAAGGGGAACGCGGAGGGGTACGATAGAGAAACGCAAGGTGAGTGTATAGGGAACGCAGGGAGAACGCACAATGAAAGCAATGGGAACACAAGGGAAACTCAAGGAAAGCCCACCTATAACGCACGGGGAACGCAAGGGGAACACATGGAAAATGCACGGGAATGCAAGGGAACGCAAGGTGAACGCACAAAGCGCGCACGAAGAGATCATGGGGAACGAAGGGGGAACGCACGTGAAACGCCGAAGAACGCAAGGGGAATGCTCGGAGAACGCAGGCAGAATGCACGGGTGACGCGGGGCGAAAGCAGGGGGGCCGCAGGGTGAACGCAAGGAGAATGTAATTGGAGCGCATATTAAACGTAGGGTGAACGCCGAAGGAGCGCACGAAGAATGCAATAGGGCACGCAAGGGGTACGCACAGGAAACGCACGGGGAAGGCACGAGAAACGGAAAAGGAACGCAAAAGAAACGGAAGGGGAACGCACGAGAAACGGAGGGGGAAAGCAAGGGCAAAGCACTTGAAACACAAGGGGAACTCACAGGAAACGCACGAGAAACGGAAGGGGAACACACGAAAAATGTACGGGGAACGGAAAGGGAACGCAAGGCGGACGCAAAGGAATCGCAAGGGGATAGCACAGGGAATGCCCCTGCACTCTCCTCCACGAAAAACGCAGTAAAAACGCACAGTGAACGCAAGGGGAACAGAAGGAAACGCAATGGGAACGCGAAAGAACGGAAAACGCACAAGAAATGGAAGGGGAACGAAAGCGGAGCGTACGGGGAACGCAAGGGGAACGCAGAAAGAACGCACGGGGATCGAAAAGAGTTCGCAAGGGGAATGCATGGGAAACATACGGGGAATGCACAGGGAACGCACAAGGAACAAGCGGGGAACGCAGGTGGAACGCAAGGGAATCGCGCAGGAAACGCTAGAGGAAGGCACGGGAAATGCAGGGGAATGCACGAAGGACGCATGGGGAACGCAGTGGAAACGCACGGCGAACGCGAGGGGAACGGACGGGAACTCAATGGGAACGCAAAAGAAATGTTAGGGAAACAATAGGGGAAATCAAGGGGAACGCACGGAAAACGCAAGAGTAACGCATGAAGAACGCACACGAAACGGAAGGGAACGGAAGCGGAGCGTAGGGGGAACTCAAGGGGAACGTAGAAAGAATGCACGGGGTTCGAGAAGAGGACGTAAGGGGAATGCATAGGAAACGTGCGGGGAACGCAAGGAGAATGCACGAGGAACCAGCTGTGAACGCAGGGGGAACACAAGGGGATCGCACAGGGAACGCTAGGGGAACGAGAAGAAAATGCAAAAGGAACGCGCGGGTCATGGAAGGAAAACATATGTGGAACGTGCAAGGAACGCAAGGGGAACGCAAGAAGAACGCACGGGGAAACAGGGGGAACGCACGGGGAGCGCACGAAGAACGCACGAGGAATGTGATCCCCCGCAGGGGGGATTACGGTTTCATCAACACATCATGTTTTCATCAACACATCTTGTTTTCAACAAAACATGATGTTTTCATCAAAACATCATGTTGTCAACAAAACATGATTTTTTCATCAAAACATCATTTTTTCTTCAAAACATCATGTTTTTATCAAAAGATTATGTTTTTATCCAAAACATCATTTTTACAACTAGAATATCATTTTTTCATCAAAATATCTTGTTTTCATCCAAAGCATGATGCTTTCTTCGAAACATGTTTTTATCTAAACATCATCAAACTCTCATCGAATGATGAAAAACTCATTGACTAATGAAAATCTTATCGGCTGATGAAAATCTCATCGTCTGTGTATCCTCCATAAATGACGTCACGCAATCTTCCGACATTTTTACACCTTTGCCCCATATTGTCAGGCATTTTCTGAGTTTTTCCGTATCCTGATACCATTAGTGTCACGCTGTGGTGACCCTCTCCCTCTCTCTTTCAATGTGACATCATTCATGGACGATGACCTGATGAAAATTTCATAGTCTGATGAAAATCTCATCGGCTGATGAAAATCCCATCGAGTGAGAAAATCTCATTGACTGATGAAAATTTCATCGAACGATGAAAATCTCATTGAATGATGAAAATCTCATTGAATGATGAAAATTTCATCGAATGATGAAAATCCTTCTGTGCGCACCCGTGTTCTCCCGGCAACTATGTGTACGTCTAAATTGCGACCTGCACAGTTGGGAGTGTCCCATCTGTGCACATGCACAGATTGGATATTCGGACGCTCTCAACTCTGCACGTTGAAATTCAGATGTGCTTAGATGGTACCCTCCCAACTGTGCACATTTCACTTAAAGCGATAAAATGTCCAGCTCACAAGTCCACATGCACGGTGGGGACACTCCCATCAGTGCACGTCAAAATTTAGACGTGAACAGATGGGTCGGGAGGACACGGATGTGTCGTCAGACTGTAGACAGACCGACAGACAGACATTATCGTGAAAAACATTTTTTCTGACTCAGGAAGTTTCAAAACTTCGAGAATTTATGAAAACTGAATAGGTCCCAATTCACATGAATTTAACACCTGCCATCATAATTAATTAGATCGTAAAATACATTAAAGGAACCGCGAGTTTTCGAGAAATATTGAGATTTACGACAATTTGTCACTTGCAATATTTAGCTCAACGACACGAAACAAAAGACTGAATATGCCAAAATTATAGAATTATTACACAAAACATTTAATCTTTAAGAAAACTGAAAAAATGTCCTTAAAATCGCAGATATTCAACTCAATTCACGGGCGAATATTTCAATTGGTCGTTAGCAACTGGACATTGAATGCGATTCACCATGTTCGAATTGAATTGCGTTTCACCAGAATTGTCAACTGACAATTTCATTTCGCTATTGCTGTCAATCGATTTCAATCGAATCTTCTTTTGCAGGGAAGATTTCAACGACCTTTTTCTGAATACTCTTGAATACTTAATTCTAAAAGAATTAAAAGCTATGCTTCTCAGTTCCATTCAATAACGTTCTTCCAAATATTTTAATCTATTGTTCATTGATTAATTATAATGAAAAAAGTTTTTCAAATCACTGGATTGACCGCTTTACGTCATTTGGGTTAGTTTTCTCTAATAATTCAAAATATAGCAAAGAATGATCATAAATATTTTTTATCATGATTTTATTTTATTTTCCAACGATATAGTTTGAACAAAGTGAGTATTTACCATTGAGATAATGCAGTATCATTCCAAATCTTATCAGATGTTTTCAATGTCTTACCTTGATTCATGCTTACATAGTGGGTCTTTCTCACACGTACACCTACATAGCACGAATCTTTTTTTAATTTTATTGAAGGTTGTGTTTCACCATATTTAACTTTGAAGAAGAGGATTGAAATCAATTTAATTTTTCTCAACTCATGTCTCATTTCATGTATTCGAAAAAAATGCTCAAACAAGGATTAAATACAATTGAACTTTTCAATCGTTACAATGAAGTTTTCTTAGCGAGTAGTTTCTTGCATTCAAGCGACATTGAAATGAGTATAAATCGATACATCGGATCAAAATCTACAAGAATATGCAATTTATTTATGCCCTACTGTAATTCGGGACGATTTTACAGAGCTGAAATTATTTAATTTGTACAAATCGATTTAGAGGATCAAATGTAATAATAATGATATTAATTGCAGTTAGAAATCATGAAAAATTTTTCTGGTTAAAAATTTAAAAGGATTTCTCTGGATGTACATATGCGCGAGTATTCTAGAATTACCAAAGGAAAACAGAGGGTAAAAAGTAATTCAGGTAGAAGTACTGGGGGTAATCTCGAAATGCAAAAAAAATGAAGATTCGTAAGAGTGAAACGAAAAATTAGCGATATTTCCTTTTACCCTTGCCGACCTTCATTTTCTTGCATATCGAGAGTACCCCCAGAATTTTTACCAGAATCTACTGGAACGAAATATCAGACGAATGTGTTTATTGTTAAATAACAATAACATGAAAATTGAAACGATTTGTCAATACTCTTGCTTGGATTATTGCTTTAGGTTAAAAGAAAGAAAAAAAGAAGCATTGAACTTAATTTGTAGGATATAAAAAAACCTTAAAAATATTAATTAATTTTATAATTAACATTTCAATCAAGGGTACCATGTTTCCAGAAAGCTTGCGTTTAAATTAATTATCATTGTCATATACCAAATATTCTGTTCGAATTTTTCTTGTTTGATCGTTAAAGTAAAAGGTTGAAAGTATTCAAAACCTTTAATTCTGGATTTTGAAATCCAAAAAATGGCGAAGTGGGGGAATACTTTTTTTTTAAACAATACAATTTCTTACAACAAAATCTGTGAAAAATTCACTTCGTGATTCCGCTACTGGGTAATTATTCTTCAAGAAAAACAACTTATCAGATTTAAACAAAAATCTTTACATAATGTGTGAATATGTGAGTTACGGAAAAAGTGATCACGCCATTTGATCCTTGGCAGAAATAACGTCGGCGCAACAAACATACTTTTACACTAGAACCTTGAGTTAGCTCGAGTCTCGGGCATTGCCTACTTTGACCGTGAGGTTCTTCTAAGAATTTCTATGATGTAAACAGTCAGGGCCGTATAAACCATTTCCAGTGGGAAGACATAATATTAATTAGTTGTATTTTGTACAAATGTAGATTTTTGGTATCATAAAGGATGGACCTTTTTTAATAAGGAAGACAAATTAGTGAAAAGAGAATTTTCCGCGTGTATTTAAAAATAAATGCGAAATATGCGAAATATGACATATGGAATGCAGTAAGTCGAGAGGAAGTATTTCGGGGTCCTAGTGTATTAAAAAAATATGTGTTCACAGTATAATAAGAGATTCTAGCAAAACAGATTTTTGTTGATCCAACGCTCGATCCAAATTTCAACGTTATCACTGCCGAGGCTGCAATTGTTTATTTATGCTGCATAACAAATTGTCTAGAGAAAAAAGAATGCAACACATGGACTATATGTAATTTTTTCCGTAGGATCGAATAGAGCAATAACTTTTTCCATAACTCACATGTTTAATCAAATTGTTTAAACAATTTTTGTCTAAAAATTGAAGAATCAAATAATTCTTCATGAAAAATCATTTGTTGATCAAATGCTCTCATCCTAATATTAGCTTCTTTGCTGTATCTACACTGAAAAAAAGAATTTTTGAAACCAAGTAAATGCATTTACTTGAATTCTATTTTTTAGAATCAAGAAAATATTCTCTCACAGGAGTAATTTTCATTTGAACCAAACATATATCTTTTGCTGACCTAATTCTTCGGCTGTATTTTGTTGATGAAAATAAATATTTCGTACACCCAAGAAACTGATTTCCTTAACTCAAGAGGTATAAATTCGTTGAAATCTGATTAGTCCTTCAAAGAAATATTTATTTGATTCAATGAATCAGGGCGCATTTAAATAAATTAATTTGTCCATACTTGATTCAAGCCTACAAGCTTACTCAAATCAAAGACATAATTATTAAATTCAAAAGAATATTAATTAAGTTAAAAAGATACTTCTTTGATACAAAGAGTTAATGCATTTATACCAATGAAGCATTCCTTTAGATGGATAAAATATTGTGTTTACATAAATATTATTTCTTTAGTTAAAGGAAATGTTTCTTTCGATTAGTAATATTAAAATATTCAAATCAAATAAACATTTACTCGAACGAAGTAATTATCTTGTTAAATTAAATATTTATTAATTTATTTGGAGGAAATATTTCTTTCAATGTAGAATACGAAAGAGACTATTCTAAACAAACATTTCCGTTAATCAAATAAACATTTCATTAAGATAAATGCATATTTATTCAACTGAAATAAATACATATTTTTTAAAATGAATGTTGGCATAATTTGTTTCAATAGAATACTTCTTTAAATCAAACAAATGTGTTATAAAGTTTAATATCCATGTGTTTGATTGAAAGAAATATTTCTTTGCCAGGAGTTCCCATGTTGCGGCAGCGTCGTGGTCATCGCTGTGGACTTTACACTCGACGGACCCAACTTCAATTCCTGCTGGAGGTGGATTTTTCATCGAATTTTTCTGTTTCAGGTTCATCAAGATTTTGAATCATGTAAATTGTTCAATTAAATATTATGTATAATAATAACAATGTTAATTATAATTTAAGCTGAAAGAATCCAGTTCTTTATTTAGGAAAATACAGGTATGTACTACAATTGAAGGGTGAACTACTTTATTGCACTTGCGCATGTTTTAGGCGAAAGAAATATTTATTTGAATCAGAGAGATATTTTTTTGCTTCAAATATTCAAAATATTTATGTGGGGAAATAGTTTTTTGAGCCTATAAAACTTTTGCTTGACTTAAAAATACATTTCTTTCCATCAGTTCGCATTTTCTCAGTTCAAAGAAGTATTCATTTGCATTCATAGCACATTCATTTGGAACAATGAGTCATTTATTTGTACTAGAACATATATTTTTGTCTGCAAATGACATTTCTTTCATTCAAAGAAATATTACCCTACGACTAATAGCTTGTACTTTTGAATCAAACAATGTTAACTTAATCCTATTAAAATTTTTTTCACTGAAATAAATCATTTTTTCACTCAAAGTGCATATATTTATTTGCCCCAAATAAATATTCCTTTGCACGTATTCAGGACTTTCATTTACTTCAGGCAAGTAAAATTCATTTGGTACAAGTAATTATTTTTTTCAGTGCATTGGTCAATTCATGGGCCTTTAAAGATTTCAAAATTGTTTGTAACTTTATATATTGTTTGTAAATTTTCCATTTTTGACCTAATGAAAAAATTCTATCATAATTTGGTACAGTTATGAAAAATTAATAATTAACATTTTTTTAAACAATATTTGTTTGCAACTAATGTTTTGCACTCAAAACATTGAGAAACAAATAATTGTCATCCCCCCTCTCCTACTGTTATAACAAAATTTTTTCAGTCTGTTCTAACAACGATAAGTATGAAAAATTAATAATTAATGTTTATAACAATTTGTTATTCAAAATATACGATATTTAGTTCAAATCTGAAAAGCTGTTTTCGTTGAAGAATAACTATCCCCTTGGTGATTCAGAAAGTCAACTTTTAACAGAATTTTTTTACAATAAATTTCATTGTTAAAAAAATGACCCTCTGGAGCATTTTTTGTAAGAATAAAAATTCATTAAAACGAATTCTCCGAGAACATGTTACCCTTAATTGGCATCTCAACTGTCATCTTTTCACCAATATCTTAACCGGAAGCATGTGAGGATTATCGTAATCTTTCCTTTCAGGTGAATCCCTAAGTGCTATAATCATCTTTTTTTATTGACATCCTGAGGAACTTTTTCATCGAAGAAGGCCAAAGAGACTATATCTTCGTTCAGGTACCGTAGAGGTAGAGCAAACTTCTTAAGATGTGGCTTCAGAAATGTTTCGATTCATTAAGGCGTAGTCGCGATGAGCCTTAAAAAACTCAAAATCATTGTTTGGCGCAGGAATAGCAAGACGTACCAAAAACCAAGCTTTCACATACAGTTTCACTATAAAATTGCAGAAACTTCTTAAAGCCGGCAGTTCATTAGAAGTCAAGGAAGACAATGACCGCAACATAAATATTTTGAAGGAATAAAGCCCTTTGTTTACCCATCGAGCATTAGAAAGGGCACTAGGAACACGGAACTGATACTGCTGATAATATGAAGAATCCTCCAGAAACACAGTAAATAGTTCAAGAAACTTCTTATAGTCTTCTCTAGGTTGCATTCCTTCAAGCTGTTGCTTTTTGGAGTTTTGGTTGCTTTCGGTACTTCTAATAACTGATGCCGTAAAAAGTCAGGTCCGGACACAAAAACAGGAAGCCTGTCCACTATTTCTCTGCCTGAAATATCTGACATCACTTTTCCGTCCCAGTGAATTGTGAACTTTCCACAAGGTTCGAATTGCTCTCTAAGTTTTCGAGCTTGTTCTTCTCGTATGCGCTCACGATCCTTCTTGATTAAAGATTAGTTGATATTATAATCTTCTATATCATGACCCAATGAGCGAACAATGCTGGCAATTACTAGTGTATCCATTCTCTCGCCCCGTCTAATGCTGTGGCAACTTCGGCGTTTATCAATAACTCTCGTGCTCGCTTCTTCCATGGCGGTTTTGAAGTGGATATGGTTAATTCCGATATAAGTGGATCTACGTGATCTTCACAAGCGTCACGTTCAACTTTCACTATCTGTTCATCCAATAAAGCAATACGCTCTCTTTCTTTATTTAGCCGAAATTCCTCATCAGCTGCACTTTTTCTGGAATGTTGTTCTTTATGTAACAATTTTCTATCTATATCAACCATGGCACCTCACTGACTGGTTTCACGTTTCAGCCAATGAAAATTCCTCACCTTCTTCAAGAACAATCGTATTTAGAGCATCTTGATGAGTGATATCAAATAAATCGTTAGCACCATCCACAAATACTTCTTCTCTAGCCATTCGAGACACTGAGTTTTTGCAGCTGATGCCAGATAATCACAAATCCTTCTACTCTTCGTATAAAGGCAGAATTTTCTTTACGATTTTATCATCGTGACTCGTTGGGAATCTATCCCAAAAGGTTCGAAGTTTTTTAAGTTTGGCATCAGCACCCTCACGTTTAGTTTATTTTCAAGGCAGTGATCTGGTAACTCATGAAACATAGCAGCTGTTTTTTGGAAGGCAGTTTGCTCCCAAAGATATCACTCTGAGGTGGAACATCCATATGGAACAACTTTTTTCGACTATTCCATTGCATTTTCAAATTTCTTTAGCCCTTTTACGTATAATAGACCCTCGAACTTAACTCGAACATCGAAGTCAATAAACACTAGGTTGTAAAGAACATTCGCGAAAAACACTGATTTCTGTTTCATTTAGTTGAACTTTGAAATATTGATATAATTTAATTTAATACTCGGACAATAAAGCATTGAAATCAGTTCGCTTAAAATCTAGCTTTCTACAATTTTTTATTTTTTCAAAATTTTTGTCTTCTCAAATTATGTTATAGTTCCTGGATCAGCATTTCTTCTTCTGATAAAATTTGAAGTATTTCGCTGAAAATTGTAGTAATAAGCTTTTTTTTTAAATTTTGAATTGACCACCATTTTGTTTTTTCTTCAATATTTTTTATTGTTAAAATTATTAAGTGATTTCTGAAGTCAAACAATTTGTTTTTACGAAGTTTCAAAGTATTTTGTTGAAATCTGTAAAAATGAGATATTTTTAAAATTTTAAATTGGCCGCTTTTTATAGTTTATCAAATTCTCAGATTTTTAAAATTATCCAGTAATTCCTGGCGCCAAACAATTGGTTGTCTCGAAGTTCAAAATTATAACGTTGAAAACTGTGGGAAAAAGGTATTTTTTGAGTTTTGAATTAGCCGCTATTTCGTTTTTGCGTGATTCCTCCCATGTAAATCCCATGGGAAATTCCAAGGTCCATGTTTGGTGGGTAAATTTTAACCGATTTGGCTCAAATTTGGTGTACCTTTTTTTTTGGGCATACGAATAAATTCCTCCAGTGGGAGCAAACGAATTCATAACAATTATTCTGTAAATAAGGACCACCCTAGTGGACTCGATAACTTTCGAATGAATTATCCGATTGGATTGCCCTTTAGCACAATGTTTTGGGCCTCAAAAGGAAGGACGATTTTGGTAACCAGCCATTTTTGACCAACGGTTCTGGTTTTATCAATCGAAAATGCTTTTTAAAAAAATGAAAATTCCATTTTTCAGTAAAACTATACAAGATACGAAAAAATGAATTCGCTTGAGACTATTTCTTTGATGAGACGCATACTTTTTATTTTAATCGTAAAAAATGTTATCTTAATAAATAAATCCACTTTGCAGCAAAATTATATGAAATACAAAAAAAAATGTTGAGGAGCAAAATTGTTCATTTCAAAAAGATCTACAAATTTTCTTAAAAATTTGTTTATGATGAGACGCATAGTTTTTGTTTTAATCCCGAAAAAAATCATTAAAAATAAAAAAATTCAGTTTTTGGAAAAACGACACAAGATACAACCAAATGTTCACCATCCAAATTATTCACCCAAAAAAGGTCTACAAAAAAATGCTAATAAAAATGAAAATTTGAATTTATGGAAAAATAAAAAAGGATACAATAAAATGTTTAACGGCAATATTTTTCACTTAAAACCAAAGTCCCGTTAATTAATTAGCCTTAACTCTTATTGTTTTAAAAATTTCGAAAAAAATCAGGGACCTGGCCAAAACTTTCGTTTCATTTCTTTACTGTCAGTTAAACAAAACAATTTTGATCCATTTATTAATGGAACTCCAGTTATTAGAGAGTTCAACATACAGGTATAGAAAAATCTGCGATTTTGACAGATACTGAAACCCCCATTTAACTGGCCTCCATATTTCGTGCTCCTCTAATTGCGCCGGCCCGCATTTATTGATGAGGGGGTCCAAGAAGTCGAGAGAGAGGATTCCCGTCGGCTCGCTTTCGTTGATGAGGGGGTCCAAAGAGCCGAGAGCAAGCCGCGTGAGCTCAGCGGAGTTCAGCAGTTCCCCCTAACTGTTTACATCATATAAATTCTTGGGACGGAGTCACGGTCATCCGAGGCTATACCCGAGACCGTCGCTGACTGGGGGTTCCAGTGTACTTTGATTGAGCGCGTAGCGCGAGACACGTGATGAGAATGTATTCTTTAAAGTTGAAGGACCTTTAACAAAAGAGAATGCTGAATTACCAAATTTCAATTGTCAATAGTCTAAATTTTAATTTTTAAAGGCCTCTGCACAGATATAGGAAAAATACATAGATTTTTCTGAAAGTAAAAAATTTGGGATTTTTTTTAGAAAAGTATGTGCATTTCTTCGAAAAATATATAGTTGTTTCCCTTCCTGACTCATGAAGTACATAAATGTAAGAAGGTCGTTTGTCGGATCTCGCGCTATGCGCTCGGTCTATGAATTTTTCCTATATTTGTGCAGAGGCCTTTAAAAATTAAAATTTAGGCTTATGAACCTCAGGTGGGAAAACGTTGGTGACACTGATTTTCTTAGTTCTTTTTTTGAACTTTTGTTTTAAAACATTATTTTTGGAAATTTTCATTTGTGGGATGTTGTCTCCATCATTGTGCATTCGACCAGATAGGAATGTTGACGTAACAGTAACAATTGCTGTCAATGAGGGAAAGATATTATACAAATTAACACAGAAAAAACAAAAGATAAAGCTTACATCGATTTCAGGAGAAAAATTCTCTGCAACAAAAATTAAACTTGTCGGTTAAACTTTACATGAAGCAGAAATGATTTCGTGATTTTGAACTTGCCTGGAAAATCTTTCTTCTGCTATCGCCTCAATTTTTATTCGCAAAATAGCGAAAGTTGCAACGCCAGCGCTATCTGCCGTCATTTGTGTTCATCAAACTGGAGCAAAATGGCGATTCCTAGCTGCCAGTTGCTTTTTGCTAAGTGGTGTAAAATAAGTTCTAGTGTATTTACAATAGTCCAGTCTATTTCAGAG
>JAUMHM010053355.1:0-14897 GCA_032362435.1 Melikaiella ostensackeni
GAATTCCGATTTCTCGTTTTAAATTTAACATATACCGATTGATTGCCTCTTTTCCTACGATTTCTAGTCTAAGTTGTCTTTTAGTACCTTCTGAGGATGCTTGTACCGCGTGATTTAATTCGTTTAGTATTTGTTCAAAACGTAATGAGAAGTTCTGGATAGTTTCACTTGGACCCTGCTTACACAATTCCATTTTACTTTTAATTGATAAGATTGAACCCGTCTGTTATCAATTTTGTCTGAGAGCTTCATATAAATCGTTAAAAGTATTTATTGGGGTGTAGCGTATAGCTTTGTCAGCATTACCGGTGATTTTTTTTGCTAAAATAAAATCGAGTAATAATTGTGGTTGGGAACATTGACTTTTCGTCCTCGTTACTATTTTTATGAAATCTTCCACACCCATGTCGTCTTGTCCGTTAATAGGTTTGATAGCTCTAATGATGTCTTTAGCTGGTATCCCTTCTTGCCAGTGTGATGCTTGATGAGGTTCTAATGGTTGCCGATTCCTTAAGATAGATTCGTTTCTGTTCCTTATTCTCAATTTGGCATGTTCTTTATCAGAATCTTTATCTTCAGTCATTCTTCCTCCATTTGCTCCTTCAGTATCTGTTTGTATATCCCCTTTTATACCAAATCTTGCTAGTATCGCCTGTCCTTCTTTCATTCTTTTCTTATTTTCTCTTGATAATATGGAAATATTTTCTGCTGCTGCTGATTGACTTGAAACCAGATCGCTTATGCTGTTCCTAATTTCATCGAGTGCATTGAGCAAACCGATTGGACTTCCTTCCCTTAAAAGAGATTGTGCACGAGTATGGGCGGGGGAGGCCATTGCTGTGATGTACTGTGGCTCGGATGAGTCACTGTCAGGAGAGTCTGTTGCATACGTTCGTCGTGTTCGATAAGCCAGAATGGAAAGTTCTTTAATGCCCTACTCTATCTGTGTGAGTGTACTTATCTTTCAATTTGTCGGGTGTGTTTACCGCGTGACAGTTTTGTGTAATTTGGACCTTTTCCTTTAATACAATAACATGCGTCGTATCGTTTTACCACAATACTGACGATTTTAGAGTAATTATGCGTATTTTTGACGAAGGGCAGTGCTCTGGAGCACCAGGAGTATACCCTACGTGAAATAGTAATGCTACCTCACAAAACAGGAAATATATATAATTTCAGGTTTTTACCTTCCTTGGACAACAAAGAGGATTTATGCTCTTTACTATTTCTATCTCAATTTCTAATGATGCTTACAGTGAATTTCGTCCTTTGACAGGCAGCTAAATATCCTTGAAGTTTTCCGCTTGCTGTCTGGATTCCTGATTTGGCTGGTGACGTGTCTCCAAGTTCTTAGCAAGAGTATTTTGAGGCAATATGCACACCTCATTGTTATTAATTGCTTAAAACGAAACGAGTTTTTAGAAAAAGCATCAATAGATGTACGTTTAGAATTTGAATCAATTGCCTGTTTGGCATGGGAAACCCTGTCAGTAGCAATGCTACCGCCAACATAGCCGTCGAAGTCATGAGATGAAAGCTCAAGCCCTACCGCGACGACAACGCGAGAACACCTTCGGTGTTATTATTATTATTATTATTATTATTATTATTATTATTATTATTATTATTATAACATGGAGCCAAATCCCTTTTGGCGTGAGCGTAAGTCTTTCGGTTCTAGCCTCGTCATACTACCGGGGATCAAGAACTTTATATGGTATGGGTAAGTAAGGGATGTGTACGAGAAGGGATAGGTTTTAGATCTTTTGCTTCCGTTACTTTCACACATCGCTTCATGCGCGCTCTTGTATTTCTACGACTTCTAATATCCCTTCGCTTCAGAGTCTCATTCAAACACTTCCACCATTTTTCCTTCGGTCTACCTGTGGGTACGCTACCTCCCTACCTAAATATACTTGATTCGTTAAACGTTCTTTACTAATTCTCTCAACATGATTGAACGATCTAAGCAAATTTCTTCTACTACACTACGTTCTTTGAGAACCCTCTCATTACTGACTTTGTCCATCAGCGTTTTACCGCACATATCCCGCAGGAACTGCATGCTAACTGCGTTTACCTTGCTTCTATCATTTTTGTGATACGTCCAAGTCTCGCAGTGTTGCATACTGTTTTTTCACCCCTTCTTCCAAACACAATAGTTTGAGTTTCATTCGCGTTAATCTTAAGACCCATACTCTTCATGCTGATATTCATTCTGCTCATCATTCTTTGCAAATCGTCGCCTGATTCTGCCGTAACAATCTGATCATCTGTAAACGCCAGTCGAGGTACTTCCACTGTCCCGAGATCAACACCTTCTTCATCTAAGAGGGCTATTCTTAGAAATTTGTCCATGTATATATTAAACATTCAGGAGGACATACCGCAGCCTTGCCGAACGTCCTGCTTAATATCAAACCAATCGCTCAATTTTCCATTCACTCGTACACTCGCTTTACTACCATTAAATATTGCTTTTATTGCTCTTAGAAGCCAACCATTCATTTCATATTCTTTCATGATTTCCCAAAGTTTAGATTTATTCCTCTTATCGAAAGGTTTTTCCAGATCAACAATTCATAGAGATTTCTTTTGTTTACTCTCAAACCTTTTTCTATGATCTGCTTCAAGCTAAATATTCGATCCGCACATAACATCCCTGGCATGAATCCACATTGAGCTTTCCAGATCCTTTCCTTAGTTATTCCCATTACCTTCTCAATAAGATTTTTGATAAATATTTTATCTAGGGTACTTAATAGACCAATCGCTCTATAATTAGTACAGACGCCTTTATCACCCTTTCCCTTGTAGATTGGGATGATAATCACCTTTCTCCAATCATTTGGAACTTCACTATTCACAGCACATATATTCATAAACTCGCTCAGCCACACAAACAAATATCCGCCACCGCTTTCAAGCATTTCAGCGGTGATACCATCCATACCAGTAGCCTTACCATTCTTTAGTTTCTTACTCACAGATATATTGTCGTCGATATTCATTCTTCATTCGCTACCTACAACGGGATTGTCTAACGTGTCTCTTGAATGTGAAGGTTGCTATGCTCCATAGTTTGACCTCCAAACAGTTTCTTGAAAAAATCTCTCATACAGTATTTGACTTTATCTGAATACCATGCCATTTTACCATCAGCATTCTTAATTCTGATTACCTCAGTGTTAAACATCCTTTCCCAATTTTCTTTAACCCATTTCCAAAATAATTTCTTATGTCCTTCAAAGTCATTTTGCATTTTCTTTATCTGCTTCCGCCTTGATTTAATTCTTGCTTTCTTTGACTAGTATCTTGGATTTTCTGTTTTTATCCTTATAATCATTTTCTAATCTTGTCCTCTCGACATTGCTAAGACCTTTACTATGTAACGTTCCCGAGTACGGTTGCTTTTTCTCGTTGACAGCCACGCGGATTTTATCAATCCACCAAGCATTTCCAGTCCTTCTTTCTACAGAAGTAGTAGCGCACACTTCAGATGCATTCTTGAAGATGCTATCTCGTAGTATTATCCATGCATCATCTACATTTTTATTGTCCACTTCAATCTTCCAGTTTCCTTCATGATGCCCAGAATATTTATTCAGCTTTTCATGATATTCCAGTTGTACTTCTTGTTCCTGCAAACTCCCTATCCTGATTCGCGTCTGCTTCGGCTTATTATTAATTCTTTTTCTCATCCACCCTTGACCTAGACTGATTTTCGAAACCAAGATATAGTGATCCGTTCCGCACTCAGAGCCTCTCATAATCCTTGTATCCCTTACAAGCCCTCTCAGTCCCTTATCCGCTACAACAAAGTCAATCATACTGTGGCTTTCGCCTATGCACCAAATATGCATGTGGATATTTTTATGCCTGAGCCAAGTGTTCGTAATAAACAAGCCTTTTTCTAAGCATAAGCTAATCAATTTATCCTCGTTACCTTTCGTTCTTGGGTCTCAAAAATGGCCCAGTGCTCTATCGGTACCTTCGCGCTGTACACCAACCTAGCCATTCATATCTTAAAGTAGAATTATTCTTTCGTTAGGATCGCAAGTCCCTAGTATATCATTTAACGAGTCCCAAAAGGTATCTTTTACATCTCTCTTGTCACCATCAACTGGAACGTAGCACGCAATGATAAATAGTCTTCTGATACCCACTTTCATTCTAATCCGTAGTAATATAGGTGATACACATTCATACTTTTTGACATGTTGTTTTGCTCTCTTATTCGTAATCAGACCGACTCATTGGGTACCATATGATTCATTATCTACTCCTGACTAAAGTTCAAGTCCATTCTCTATGTTTCTTACTTGACATCCTTTCTCCTTTGTTTCCGGTAGACACAAAATATCTAGTTTTCTTACCCGCATTGTACCCCGCAATTCCTTTTCCTTAAGATCATTTATACCTCTAGCATTCCAAACACCTAATTTCCATTCATTGCTTGAAATTTTTCCGAGAACATGCCTTTCGTCAGTAGAAATGTCAATCTCATCCGAGGCTACATTACGATTTGTATTCTTCATTGTTAATAGTATACACCCAAATACAAGTTGATTCGAGAAATTCATTCCTAACTATAGAATCATGTCCAAATCAAGCAGCTTAGTCGTTATAAGGTGAAATGTCCATTCATAACGTCAGTCCCACCAAAATTCGGTCATACAAAGGAAAGTATGACAACCAAGACAGAACCAAGGGAGTTATGATCGGTTTGTGTTATATACTGAGGAGGGCACCAGTCTCCTGCAGTTTCGTCTCGAAGACGAAAAGGACCATTCAATGCAAATGTGAGAAGAATACTTAACGGTGAATAAAAATTTAAGAAGCTCAATAGGTTCCCTAAATTCTTCTTTTGAAAGGTCAATTTTGAGAATTTTTCCATGCGCCGAAACTTTCAGCAACTTTCCGGCAAATTATCAGCAATCATAAATTCCCATTACCTTTTTTTTTGTGTAAATAACAGGCAGATTTTTTAAATGCACTCTTCAAAAAACGTTCTGTTTTCTGACACGGCGCGTTGTAAGTTGAGGAAACCTATTCTCTTCAAAAACTGAAGCCTCTGGGATAAATATGTTTGCCAGAAAATAAAATGATGCAAATAAAATTCTCACCGTGAATCTTGTTGTTATTTCAGTAATCCCGGAATATTTGAATTTCGCAACACTTGTTACTTTGCTTTGGAACAAAACTTCAAGAATACTTATTACATCCCGATCCGAACCGCCTTAAGTAAATAAATTTCCTTTTTCGTTTTAAATCAAGAACAAATTTAGTAATTTGTACATGAAGAACATATAACACTAAGCGCGAAGCGCGACGACTGAATCGCGCGCCCTTGGCGCGCTCAAACTTGTTTTTAAAATAAATATTTGACTTTCGAAACTGTAGTAGACAGCGTTTTGTATTTTGATTGAAAGAGTTAAAAAGAGCCAAAACAGCGGTAGTGTATCGTGTATCCACACAAAAGTAAAAAAAATATATATATTGGTCCAAGTGGCAAATATTTGTCATATAAACTACCATCCAATAGGATTACAATTTGCCAACGTTTTAACTTAAGTTTAATTCTAGTATAGTTTAATTTCAACTTCATTGATTCTGAAACTCCAATATTTTCTATTTGAATTTTCATTAATTGGGAAAGGATACCTAATTTGAACTATTTTCAAAACAGAAATGATTCAAACAGATATCGAATTGATTCAAGCGGAATCCTAGTAGATTCTAAATATAAGCATAGCAATGCAAACGAAATTCTAATTAATACGAAATGAATTATAGTAATGGGAATTATAAATATGGAAAAATAAAAATTATGCACATGACATATTCAAAGCCGGCTATAAAACCGACGAGGAAAACAAAATCTTATCAGAAGAGAATAAACTTAACTGCTGTTGTTCTTCACCTGTTTTCGACCTTTTTTCTATTTTTAGTTAAGAGAAGAAAATGGATTTTGTCCTTGAATAATCGGTTTGAATCGTTTTCTTAAATGTAGTTTCTTCCAAGTTTATATTACAGGAATCTTCAAATTTTAATTGAAAATAGCTCACTTTGTCTTTTCAGAAGTACTCTAGGATTTTATAAAATTCAAGATTGCAGATGTTTTTTCATTTACTGATATCAGCATCCAGCTAATGATAACAGAGGTCATTTATATGAACAAGGAACTCTTCTTTTAATACACATAATTTTATAAATCGATGAATTCGGATATTTATTTTTGGAGAAATCATAACTCTAAACTAATTTACTTTTTCTTCATAATAAATTGGCCGTGGTCAAGTGAACCGAAATTTTGTGAATATAGCCAGATTTCTTAGGTATCTGAAAATAACGAATAACTGACGAAATAACTGAAATAACGAATCGTAGACTTAAAAAGTGAAATACCTTTAGAATCAAGTGATGAATCAAAAATTGTTGGAAAATTGTCCTTGGTCCTCATTTAGTCAATTTATTGTGACATTTTTAGACAAATCGATTGAATATTCCAGGCTACAGATCGAATGAAATAATCAAAATTTTAATTTTGGACATTAAATGTGCAATATCTCTATAAATAATTAATGAATCAAAGATACCTGAAAAATGCCCCTAGAGCTTCATCTAGTCAATTTAGCCTAAAATTTTCAGATGAATCGGTTAAATATTGTAGGCTACAGGTCGACTGAAATGATAAAAATGATACCTTTTTCATGTTTCCTGAATCTGCTGTGTCCAGTTTTTCAAAAATGAACAATGTGTATGCACATAAGTTATTTCTAAGCAAGTTTTCAATTATTTCAAAAGGTTTCATGTAAATCGATGCAGAATTGGCTGAGATGTACACAAAAGGGGCTACGTGCATAAATAGTTCGATAGATCTTGATAAAAAGGCTTCAATTTTTAAATGTTTAATTTTCAATGCTTCAAGTTTGAATTCATTAATTTGAAAGTTCCCAAATAGAGAGCATATAATTCTTAACGTTTTCAGAATAATCACACCTTAGAGTTTCACAATATTATAAATTCTTCAATTTTGAACGGGTACAATGAGGCTGATTTTTTTTCGGGACACAAATCACATTTTTAGTAAAGAAATCTTTCCATTACTTTGAATGTCACTTGATGCGACATGATATGATTCCTATTAATAAAATTCATCATTTTCAAAATTTCTATGATTTGAATTTAAAGTTATAGTTCTGAATGCAAAATTCTTAAACAGTTCAATCTTTGAGATCATGAAACTAAAGTTTTTTTTGCTTTAAAAGCTTAAATACAAAAATATTTAGTTTGAAATTTCTCAGCTTATGGTGGTTCCCAATTTCAAATTATACAGTGTTGTAAAATTTCAAATGTTTTATTTTGAAAGAGTGTCCGATTCTGAAGTAGGTAATATTCAATGATAGTTTGTAAGGTCGAAATTTATTCGTTGGGACATATATTCATGGAGGGAAGGGGGGTTAAAAAAATCAACATTTTAATATATGCTCGTAAAAATAAGCATTCAGTAGGTTTTGAGCAGATAATATCCTCTTATACAATTTATGACTCTTTTAATATCAATTGAAAATATATTGTCCTCACTAAATTGAAATCCTGCCAATTCGATATTAGTTTCAAATTCAAATGAATATTCCAAATTAAAAATTGAAAATTGAAAATATTCCAAAATATTAAATATTTCAAACGCAACTTTAAAAAAATGAATTGAAAGGCTTAAAACTGTGATATTTCAAAAATTGGAATCATAGCGATCTCGTTTTGTATTCCTTTTTTTTTAATTTTTGAATTTCCATGTAATATCTTAAAATTGTCCGATTTTTAGCTGAAGTTTTAAAAAAATGAATGGACTAAAAGTATAAAATATTTGATTGGAAGATTTCAAGGATGAATAACAATTCTAGATGAAGTGTCAAAAATTAAACGATTTGAAATAAAAAAGTTAAAAATTGTGTTATTCACAATCAAAATAGATAAAATTCAATGATTTAAAATTGTGACCTCAGTAATTGCATAATTTCTTTAATTTTGAATGGTTACAATTTTAGAGTTCTAAATTTTGACGTTGAACACAATATTTTCAATTTTTCCCTTTCATAAGTTTTAATTTTGCAATTAAAACTTGAAACGGTTAAATTTTGAAAAGTATAATTAACATTATAAAAATTTTTTATTTTGTCACGATTCAAATTTACTTTGAATAATTAAAGTTCTAGAGTTAAAAGTTTGGGAATTTTTAAATTAATATCGCAATTCTTGGTAATTAACAAGTTTTTCGGTTCTAAAAAATGTCCCAATGTGTTTAACTTTAAACGTTTCGTAGTAGAAAAGTTTTTATTTTTGATATTTCCCATTTTGAATTACTTTATTTTTAAATTTTTAAAATAATAATTGAATTTTAAAAGTTTATAAATTGAAATTTTCCATTTTCAACGGTGAAAATCTAAAAGTCTTTGTTTCTTGCTTATTGTAGTGTCCTGGAAAAATGTGTGCTAATCGGGAAAGGACTAGTAAATTGTTTCTGTTTTAAGACGCAACAATAATATTGTCTTTTATTCAAAAAGGTTCCTTCGGTTAGGATAAAATACTGAAAATGCTATTAAATTATTTATCTGAATTCTTAAAGATCAACTCTATAATCAGAATTCTCTATATCACTCTTTGACTTTGGCCAGTACAATCTTAATTTAATGATGAATGACACAATAGACTATTCAAAATTTAAGAAATTAAATTTATAATAAATACAAATTTGAATTCTACTTCAACGTCCAACATTCAATGAAAAAAAAAGAAATCTCCAAATCCTAACGTAGAGGATTTGTAGGTTGCCTTCGTTTTCTCTCCTCTTTTTCTATTTTGGTTTTCTTAATTTGATTGAAGACATTTAAGATTGTTTTGACCGAATTTGATCGTTGGATTCATGGTTTTTTTTTAAATTTCCAAGAATTTCGTAGTTAAATAGACTATTTTTTCAAACGTCAAAGTTATTCAAGATTAATGGCAATTATTTTTATTAATATTTTGTTTGTGTCTACGTGTACCGAAATTTCGATACGAATATCCGGATTTTTTCGTAACGAATAGCGGGAGCTGGAAAAGAGACTATTATCTCCGTACAAATAGCCAAATTTTTCGGTACGCATAGACATTGTCTATTATTTTTAATGATATTTTTTCATTTTTATTTAGCTACGGTAGAAAGCGTTGATGAATTCCCAAAAGGTTATTCAATCCAGTCAAAGGAAAAAAAATTTTGAGAATCATATACATCTTATAATTTCCATCGAATTTAGAAATGATAGTGAAATCATTTTTAAGTCATGTTGTCATCCAACAGAACAACTCTTCGAAAAATTAGATTTTTCATCTTGAAAATGCTCTTCATTTTTTTTTATAGGATTAACCTGGTTGAATAACGTGATCTTTATTTTGGGACTCAAAAAAGTGTCTCAAATGCTAAATCGATTTGTAAAATCCTTCGAAAGCTAGCATGGCAAAAAATTCAAGTAACCAAACAGAGACGAACAAAATATTTACGTTTTTCGGACTCCTTAAAATGATAATTGAAAAAATAATTGAATTTCCAGGAAATTGTTTCACAATATGGTTTTTAAGTTTTCTTCAAAATTTACTGAATATACATGAAGGACAGAATTTCTAAGGTATTTTTTTTTTAAGATTTCAGAATATTTCTAAGGAATTAAAATTATTTAAGGAGATTTGAGAATAAAAAACGGTTTTTATGGGATTTCAGTACAGTTTATAAGATTTCCAAGGACCTGGAGGATTTCAAAGTAAAATTTTATATTTTAATTTCGTTCATTAATTTGAAAATTCTTTGGGTTCCAGATTGTTTAAAATAGATTCAAAAGCATCTATGGTTTTAAATGAATATAATTGAAATATTGAACTGGTAATATTCAATTGGTAAAATTCTAAATCAAATAATTTTCATTCAAAGGCCTTAAAAATTAGACTGTATTTTACAATTAAATATTCAAATTGGCATCATTATTTACTGAAAGAGCTTGAAACAGAAGAATTTTCAATTAAAAGTTTCAAAATTTTTAATTTTTTTAAGAGTTAAAATTAAAGAATAATTCTTAAATAAATTCGTATTAATTATATAAACTGTTGAGTAATCAATAAATTTTAATTTGAAATTTGAATTGAAAGCCTTATTCTTTCTCAGAAATTCGTTCATCTTTGGTTTCAAATACGTAGAACCTAATTGCACAAGAAAGGCAATTATTGGTTCTGTTGCAGTACAAAGGTCCTAAATAGCTATATAAGAAATATAAATAAAAATTCTTGAAAGATAGCCTTTTTGTTCGAATTAATATTTTTAAAACATTAGCGAAATAGTAAGAATACCTCATTTTGAAAAAATGGAATGTTATTTAAAAAATCAAAGAAGAGCCGAAAATTTCAGAAAAAAACCACAACTTTCTAGCATTACTCTAAGAAAAGATAGTTATAAACAATAATAAATTGTTTGAACAATCATTTTTGTTAACTTCAATTAAATGTTACTTCGCTGAGTGAAAAGTGGACAGTAAGTTAAAAATTTCAGAAAAAAACCGCAACTATCTAGCATTACTGTAGGAGAAGATAGTTGTGAACGATAATAAATTGTAGACCAATTCGATCACCAAAAATTCCAAAATAATTTTTTGATAATAAATTGTTTAAGCAAATATGTATCTTAAATTTCATTAATTATTACCTCACTCTGAGTAATAAGTGGAGAAAAGGTTGAAAATTTCAGAAAAAACCACAACTTTCTAGAATTATTCAGAGAGTATATTATTTAAAAAAATTGTTTAAACAATTAGGTTTATTAACTTGAATTAATTATTATCTGAATCTAAGTGGAAAATGGACAAAAAGTTGAAAATTTAAGAAGAAATCGCAATTTTCTGGCATTATTCTAAGAGGACATTGTTATAAATAATGATAAGTGGTTTTCACGAACACGTCTGTCTTTCTGTTTGGTTCTCTGTCCTTGTTCACTAAACAATGCTGCATCTCAAAATTCGGGTTAATATCCGATGCAAAATGAGCCCAACTTTTTTTTTGTGCAAGGAAAATTTGAATTTTTTTGAAAATTCCTATTTTTTGTTTCGTAAGGGTTATTTTACATAAAAAATGAGATAAAAAATGCTTATGAAATATTTATATGAAATTATTACCCACAGTTCAATGGAGGATTTTTTTTTTTAAATACAGAAAATTCTTGCAAAAGTGTTTTAATCGAATTCATAAAGTCGTTTTTTCCTATATGTAATATGGTAAAAGTTTCCGCAAACGTTTTCTCCGTGTACCAATATATTTTCAAATATTCGAAATTTTCAAGTTTTTTGAAGCTTTAACCTTGAAAATGATATTTGCGAATATTTTAATGGCCATATTCCTTAAAAAGGTAGAAGTGGGTACGAACACACCCTTATCCTACGTTTAGAGAACGAGAGATACCAAAGATGTTTATGCACGATTGGTTAAACAAGTTTTTCAAAAACTAACGCCTGTGGTCGTGTAACCCTCATAAATATTTCGAGTATCTTAACCTATAACGAGATGCTTTTAATCAGTGTTGGAAAGTAACGAGTTGCAAGTAATGAAGGGCCTCAAAAAGTTACAGTTACAGTATATTTTGCTGTAACTTAGTTACTTTTTCAACAAGTAACTTATGACGTAACTTAGTTTCAATTTTTCAGTAACTTGTAACTTATTTTCAGCTACTTTTTGTGAGGGGCTAGTTTAATTTGTCAGGGAATAGCCGGAATCACTTTGAAACAGGAAGATCTGGTGAAATGAATGCGTATTGCACTCGAACTCTCATATAAGCCCATCCAGTTTAAGAATTCCTAGAACTGCTGGCCGACTGCTGGCCCCCATAGTTTCTCAGCTCGCGTGGCGAGAGACGGTGTTCAACGAAGCGTGAAACACCAGCAGCGTATAGATGAAGGCGCAGTGCGCGGGTACTGACATTCGTACTCACGTTCGGAGATTGCGTTATATTAGGAAATGGTTCACACGTCCTTGACTGTTTACGTTTCGAGGAATCCGGTTTAAGAGCAAGGCCAGTGCGAAGCAACTCCCGAAACTGTCCTTATATTGGAGTTCGAGTGTACATATATGTAAACAGTAAAAATTAAAAAGTTACGTAAATCGAACCTTGTGATAGTCTCCTCTTTAAAATGAACCCCAGAAAATATAAACATATTCACTGGTTCTCGTTCGTTCGCACACTAACTCGACATTGAAGACAACTCAAGGAATTCACGCACTATTCTACTAACCTACCTCTATGGGACTGCGGCCTTATCGCTCAGCTTTTACTCACATACTAAACACGTTCTCGTTTTGCATGATTCTGATTTTAATCCGATATAATACTGGTTGATCCTGCAATATTCTAAGACCTGGGCTGAAAATCAAACAAGTTACGCTCACACCGAAAGGGATTTGGCTTAAAGGTATAACAGTAAAAAGAATTTCGTCGTGAATCCACAGTCATTCCAAATGATTCCACATTTGAAACAAAAACTTTTCAAAACGCGAACTCTAATAAAGTCATCTTGTGCAATAGAAAAATTGCACAAAAAGTCTTTAAAACGAGAAAAGGATGTTTCCAAAAATCTGTGTGAGAGGCTCATTAGAGACAATTATGTAACAAAGGAAGAAAAAGAGGAATAAAAAGGAAAGAGACAACCAAACCAACCTCACTCTTTCTTGCTTATTCTTTCTCCGTCTTTTTTATACTACTGGGAACCAACATGTTTCGAGGTCATTTAGACCTCCTTATCAAGAAAATTTTATAGGAAACTACGGTGATATATTTTGGTCTTATTTTTTTTTAATAAATTAGAATCTTAGATAAAAAATTAAAAATAAATTTTCTAGAAATTCCTAATTTCATCTTTTTTATATGAATTGATCTTTTAAAATTTCCTTTAAAAATGTGTACATACTTTTTATCTTAGGTGAACAACTGAAACACAGAGATTCCGAGATACTACCTTTTTTTATAAAAATCTAATAAGACTATCAAAGGCTTTATTATATCTGGAAAGGCTTCTTTCTAAATTAATTCCATTATTTCCTTCTCTCTTTATGAACAACACCTATATGAATTCTCTCCTTCTTTGATTTCTTTCATGATATAGCACATTCACTCTCCCAATCAAAGTCATGTCCATGTATGATTTTATGTTTATACAAGACACTATGATATTTCTCATTTCTATTATAATATGTCTTATGTTCATCTCTCCTTAATCCTAGGGGCCTTTTTGCTTGTCCTACGTAAACTGCTTTACAACTTTTACATGTAATTTATCATTGTGAACCAACTGTTCATTCTGCCTAATCTATTCTTATTCTACATAAATTCGTTACAAATGATTCCTCTATGATTTCAAAACGTCATTCTAAGTAATTTCACATCATTATAAACAAAGTTTTTATTCCCTCTGAATCACTTCTCATTCCGCATTTATTTTAAATGATTCTGCATTATTTTGCACAAAGTTTCCATTCCGTCTGAATTCGCTCTCATGCTTAGATAATTCTAATTAATTGGTATAATTCGGGTAAGACCTGAATTAATTTTTAGATAGCGGTCGAATTCACTCGAATTCAAACGGAATACATTTTATGGCAGAGGTCGAACTCAGAAGGATTGAAAAGAAATTGATTTTTGTCATTAAAGTTGGATTCACGTGGATTGCATCAGACTGGATTATTTTCGTACAGAAAAAATTGATTTGGAATGATGCAGATACAAATGTTGGATTTATAAGAAGTTAGACTTTTTGATTTCACGCATTCAGACGGATTAATTGTCATTCTGTTTTATTTCAAAACTTCTACCAGGGAAGACATTGACAAAAATGGGCTACTTGCTCCTGGATTACTCAATCCTATCATTTTAGAGTGAATCAGGATGGGAGTTCCACTTGAGTTGCTGAGCGAGAAAGTCGTGTTTGTATTCGCTTATCACACGGTCACAAAATTCTCTTGAGTAATTGATCGGAGTGTGCTTTAATTATTGCGCTGTACCTTACTTTGCTTTCAATCTTCAAAAATAGCTTCTGTGTCACAAATAGAAGCTGTGATAACTTATCTCAAAGAAAAACTATCGATGAAAATCAGAAAATCATTCAGAGTACGCTACTGGAATATCAGTGGCTTTAACAACCTGTTCAATTTAGATAAAAGCCAAAAGAAGGGTACTGACACAACCAATCAGAAGTCAGCAACATATGGCTATTTACAAAGCTCGTTTTTAAGAGTAACTATACACTTTGCATTGGAAATTTTTATTTTTCACCAGCTACGGACACCAAATTTTGTGCCGACTCGCTACAGAACGTTTTATACTCCTTTGACAATGATTCTTTGTCTAATTTTAATACTGTACTATTGAACGATTTCAATGCTCGCGTTGCCTCTCTGAATTGCGTGGATTAGGAAATTTTATTGAAAACAAATTTTTTGCCAGGGAGGGTCTCTATAGATCTTAAATTAAATAAGCGGCGGAAAAAATTATTAGAATTACTCGAGTCTTTCAACTTCATTCTTTGCAATGGTCGTTCCGTCTCTGACAATCCTGGTCATATTACGTATTTAGCGGATACTGGACGCAACACAATTGATCTCTTTTGGATCAGCATCAGTTGACTGAATTTAGTAGACGATTTTAGGGTTCTTAACCTATCAAACCAATCTAACCACTTTCTTATAAATAATAACTTAAACAAATTAATTCAAACTTGTTTTGACGAATCTACTTCTGAGAAAACAATTGATTCTATTCCGGTATCAACATTAATGAAACGGGAAGAAGATGGTGGGGAGACCTTTCTTCGTGTTTTATCACAGTG
>JAUMHM010053401.1:0-14895 GCA_032362435.1 Melikaiella ostensackeni
AACCCCAAATTAATTATAAAAATCACCCCCAAAACCAATTCCAAAACAAATCACAAAATTATTATTAAAATCAACAACAAAACCAATCACAAAATTATTATCAAAATCAACCACAAAACCGACTCCAAAACCAGTACCAAGGTCCAGCTTAAGTCCAATATCAGAACCAACCTCAAATTCAATATCAAATTAATTCGAAAAATCCATTCCAAATCACACCAACAAATTATCCAAATGATCATCTAGGCATTCAGAATACTAGCCAGCCCCTTGAACAACTACAGAACCAATTCTTTCAAATTCTTTCAAGCTGTTTGGATTTTTCTTCATTTTTCCTAATTCAGCCTGAATTCCCTTAAATTCCCTTGAAGGCTTCTGAATTCACTCCAAACTTAATGAATTTTATGATTTTGTTAAGATTTTTGAATTTTTTTGAATTCAGTTAATTATTTTTTTTTAATTTCCCTCGGATTTTATGAATTTCATCGGACTCTTCTCATTTCCCTTAAATTATTCTATATTCGTTCGAAGTTTACTGAATTCATTTTTTTACATGTTTTGACATAATTCGACTTCGTTAGTCCGAAAATGAGTTTTTCAAAAAATGTGTGCGCGCGCGCGTGTGTGTGTGTGTGGTGTCAACAACACTCTTATCATGATAACTCGAAATCAAGTAAATATAGGGTCATGAAATTTGGAGGGATTGCAGTCCTTAATAATAACCATTATTTATCAGTAGATAGGCTAAGCTTGTTCTAGATACAGATCGCTTACCGACCATGTAGAAATTGAATCTTTATTCTGATAGCAATGAGGAAGAAGTGAGGCATACGATTGGCAGGCTTTGTTTCTATGAGCAAGTGGATTGTTCAAACATTTGATAGCTATGCATCACTCCTCCGCGATCATCTCTTTGATATTTTTCAATAACGAACTCCTTAGCGGCATTAGATTACCAAAGGCTATGAGGTTTCATGCGGAAAAATGAGTAAACTACATGCCGCACATAAATGTTCAGAACGTTTAATATACGTAAGCAATCACTATAAGAGGTACAGCGAATTGTTGAGAACGTTCATTTACAAACGAGTAATTAAGGTGGACAATCTTCACATATTATATTGATTTTTTGAAACTTTTCGGAACTTTTTTCTATTAGTGTTTGAAATTTCATATTTTTGAAATTATTTAATCTTTGCATATTATACTGGTTTTTAAATAATTTTTTCAATTTCTAAAATTAGTATTTGAAATTTTTTATTGAAACTGTCATTTTGTTTTAAACAGACTAGAAATTTTTGAGGAACTCAAATTTTTAAAAATCAAAATTCTATTGAAACTTTTGATGAAACGGCCTCTAATTTTTTTGAAATTATTTCGAAAAGGAAAGGGTTCAATGTGTATGCGTTTGATATTTTGATTCATTTTCATAATTTTGAGCGAAATAAGTAGACAAAAATGAATTTGAAGGACTACAAGAAACTGACTCGAATTATGGAGAAAACATACAAGGAAGTAGCAAAAGGTAATTCAAACATTTATATGAATATTGAAATTGAACAGTGGTCTAAACTAGGAACATTATATATACATGTTCTCAGTACAATTCTAAAAATTGAAAAGGATACTTTGTCAGTTGGTGAAAGAATAAGATAATATAAACTGAGAACATTTTAAGGAGTATGAATTTGAAACTGAAGAAACTTCAACAGAAAGGTGAAGGAATTTCAGATGAAAGAGAAAAAATGATAGGAGGGTTGGATTTGGAATCAGCCTTTGAAAATAGAATGAGAAGAGGATCAGTTGTGAATTTAATGCACAAAGATTCAAATGATTTTTTGAAGATGCAAAGGCATCAGTTATTCCTCGAGTCAAAAATATTTTAAGAAGGGATGGTAATTCAAAGTGAATGTCATTCTTGCTGCTAAATTTACTGACTCAGAAAACGGGGGCATGGTTGATGGAATGAAATTTTCTAATACAAAAAATGAAATTATTTTACCCTCAAAAGGTTTGACAGTATGGTTTAATGATAAAGTGACGGCTCAGCTCTTACTTAGAGTGGAAGAATTTCAACAATAAAAATCGAACTGGAGATTTTAAAAAATCATGAACTTACTTATAAATGTAAATAAATGTGCATCATTTCATGTAGGCTTATCAACTTTCATACCTTTACTAGATTTCATTAAAATTAAAAGAGCAGTTGTAAATGTTACAAATTATGAACCATACTGCTTTTTTGTGTAGTTACCACAGCGCTCTATCCTACAAAAAGTAATCCGACTTTAAGAAGCTCTAACCCCCGTTTCTGTGAAACAAATTTGAAATATGATGGAATAAACTTTCCGATAGGATTGCACGATGTCCCCAAATTTGAAGGAATGAACGGATTAAGGATAAATATTTATGTTATAGAGCAAGATGAAAACAAGAATAAGCAAAAAATTGTATCTGTTTATATAAGTGAAGAAAATACTCGAAAACCTGTAGATTTAAAAGCAAAAGAATGTGGCAAATCAAAGGACGCCGGATTAAAGAAAGTCAGCTCTCAAACTATTACGAATGATAACGTAAGTCAAAGAGTTCTTGACAAACCCAGAAAACGAACAAAAACGTGGCAAGGTCTGCCAAATTATCATTGCATAACTTGACGAAAGCTGATGGCTTAATTATCTCAGAAGGTCAATAGCAGTAATGGCTGATTAAGGAGAATTTTTCAGTGATGCCATGATAAAAATAGCTAAACGATCTGGGATAAAGCAATTTAAAACTGCAGCATTTCATCCACAATCCAGTAGATCACCTAAAAGGTCACATCATGTCTTGAATGAATATTTAAAACAATTCTTCAATAAAAATGAAGATTGGGACGAATGAATTGAACTAGCTATGTTTGTATATAACACAAGTGTACACGAAGGAACTAAATGTACACAATACGAATGAGTTTTCGGGAAATTAGCTCGCCTACCATCTAGTGACCGCCTTCCGGAATATGAAAAATTGAACACATACGACGATTATATGACTAAATAAATTACAAAATTACATGAAATGTGGAAAGTAGCAAAGTGCAATATAATCGCAGCAAAAGAAAAATCTAAGGAGTACTACGATAGAAGAAGTAATCCACAAGACTTCAAAGTAGGAGACAGCGTTTCTCTACTAGAAAGAGCAGGAATTGAAAAATTAGAAAATCAATACTCAGGACCCTATGAAGTATTAGAAATTTTGGGCGAAGCAAACTTTGAAGTAATGATGAAAAATAAAACCAAAGTCGTCTTTATTGATAGACTTAGAATCTCGCACATAGCATATTGCAATAAAAATTAACATCAAATTAACATATATACTAGTTAGAACTTAAACAATAAAAGCAGAAGAGAAAGAGGAAGAACAATTTTAACAACAATGGATTCTCTTGAATAACAGACTCTGTATTAAAATGGAAACAAAGCATCGTCAAAAAATGGACACATTTCGCAACCTAATCGTCCGACATGTGAACATATACGGATTATGGCCATATTTGATTTTCAACGGAATATTTTAACCGGAAAATTATAACGTCCTAATATGGTTCGTAACGCTGGGAAATGAAGACACAATTAAGAATATAATTTTAACAATTACGACCAGAGGAAATAGCGCCTTTTATGAATTAATAGAGAGTCTGAGACAATGAGACCAAGAATTTCTAGCAGCCATTTGGGACCTCCCAAACTAAGTACATATTTATTACTCTTAAGAAAATTATTGGAACAAATGAATAGCATAAATTAGGAAATTAGCAGAAATAGCAGAAATAAAGAATAAAAAAATAAAATGAAATAAAATAATATATATAATGATAATATAATATTATAAATATAATAATAATGATAATAATAATAATAATAAATAATATAATATAATAATATAATAAAATAATGGAAAAAGAAAATAGCAGACATTAGCAGAAAAATAGCTAATTAGGAATTATCCCTTTCCTAGACAAGGGGAATCGGATTCAGGAAGGTCTGCACCGCTTGATCTAAATCAGACAAGAGTGATGTATGAAGTCAAAAAATTGAAATTTCATCTCAAACTTCCCCTTATCAGAAAGAAGATCAGTGAACCTGACCTCCAGTGAGTTCCATAAAGCTGATTTCAGAATTAAAAAATATTTCTCATCCATCTTTTGTGAGTATCACAATTATTGCTACATTTGAGCTCCGTCTAGTGGAAGTTAATGTGGAGTTTTAGCTCCAGTTTCTCACTGTTGAGCTTCAGTTCCAGTTTTATACCGTTGAGCTTGAGTAACATCTTTTCATCATACGAGCGTCAGAAATTTTTTCTCATTACAGTACAGTAAGTTGTGTAAAAAAGTCTCAGTCGAAGTCTAATTTTGTAGAACTCTCCGAGTTGTTGAAAATGGATGAGGAAATCTTGTGTATGGGTGAAATGCTAGAAGACACCCATATCGCATTTTTCCATACATTGCTGAGAAAACAGTTTGGTCTTCTTGTTCAACATTGCAGTCTTGACGCGCTCGAATCGATCAAACCTGTGCCTTTGAACAAACGAGTTTTTCAAATAGTACATTTCCCACTTCACTGGGGTTTCTGTCATCACAAGGAAGAGTTGGTGTTCATTTATGATTCAATGAACAGCAAATAAAAATCTAACCCTTCGAAGCTGACCTTGAATCAACTTTTCCCTACTTTGGTTTTGTCGCAAGATGTGAAATTTCCAACTGTTCAAGGTCAAGAAAACGGCGTTGATTGTGGCATTTTCGCAAATGCAAACATCATTATACGCTCGATCGGAGAGAATCCGAGATACGTTGAATACGATCGTTCGCCAATGAGGAGTCATTTATTAAAAATTTTCGAAAGTTGCGTGATTAAGCCTTTCCCTAAGATTCGCAGCCTGATTTCCAATTCGCAACGAATATTGTCGGTGCCATTGTGTAATCTTCCATAGGAAACGACTCCGAAAAGTTGGGTTTTACCGACGAGTCAATTTACGACACCGGAAATCTTGGCCACTCAGATTCTTGACAGTCTCATTCAGCAAAAGGACGATCATAAAAAGACTGTGTCTTCGAACAGACGAGTTTCGTCGACAAATCAGTTCACGCCACCAAAACTGTGGGCTGCTCAGATTTTTAACAGTTTGACTTGGGAAAAAGTTCCCCCGTCGTAATCTCGCGGTAGAAAGAGACCTCTGATCTGTGACCTATGACCTATGACCAGGAAAATACCTCGAAAACCTGTTGATTCAAAAGCAAAAAGATGTGGCAAATCAAAGACGCCGAATCAAAGGAAGTCAGTTGTCAAACTATTACGAATGATAACGTAAGTCAAGGAGTTCTTGACAACCCCATAAAGCGAACAAAAACGTTGCAAGGTCTTCCAAATTTCCATTGCACAACTTGACGGGAACTGGTGAATTAATTATCTCAGAAAATCAATGGCAGTAATGACTGATCAAGGAGAATTTTTCAGTGATGCCATGAAAGAAATGGCTAAACGATCTACGATGAAGTAATTTGAAACTGCAGCATTTCATCCACAATCAAGTGGGTAACTTAAAAGGTCACACCATGTCTTGAAGGAATATTTAAAACAATTCTTTAATAGAAATGAAGAATGGGACGAATGGATTGAGCTATCTATGTTTGCATATAACACAAGTATACACGAAGGAACTAAATGTACACCCTATGAATGAGTTTTCGGAAAATTAGCTCGCCTACCATGTAGTGACCGCCTTCCAGAATATGAAAAATTAAACACATACCACGATTATATTACTAAATAAATAACAAAATTACATGAAATGTGGAAAGTAGAAAAGTGCAATTTAATCGCAGCAAAAGAAAAATCTAAGAAGTATTACGATAGAAGAAGTAATCCAGAAGACTTCAAAGTAGAAGACAGCGTTTCTCTACTAGAAAGAGGAGAATTTAAACAATTAGAAAATCAATACACAGAACCCCATGAAGTATTAGATATTCTGGGCAAAGGAAACGTTGAAGTAATGATAAAAAGAAAACCCGAAGTCGTCTTTATTGATAGACTTAGAATCTTGCACATAGCACATTGCAATAAAAATTAACTTCAAATAAACATATATACTAGTTGAAACTTAACCAATAAAAGCAGAAGAGAAAGAGGAAGGACAATTTCAACAACAATGGATGCGCTTGAATAACAGACTCTGTATTAAAATGGATACTAAGCATTGTCAAAAAATGGACACATTTTGCAATCTAATCGTCCGACATGTGAACATATACGGATTATGGCCATATTTGATTTTCAACGGAATATTTGAACCAGAAAATTATGACGTCCTAATATGGTTCGTAACGCTGGGAAATGAGGCACAATTAAGGATATAATTTTAACAATGAAGACCAGAGGACCAAGCGCCTTTTATAAGTTAGTAGAGAGTCTGAGACAATTAGACCAAGAATTTCTAGCAGTCATTTGGGACCTCCCAAACTAAGTACACATTTATTACTCTTAAGGAAATTATTGAACCAAATGAATAGCAGAAGTAAGGAAATTAGCAGAAAAAGCAAAAATAAAGAATAAAAAAATAAAATAGAAAGAATGTATATATATATACATAAAATATAATATAATAAATATAATATAAATAATAATAATAAGATATAATGTAATATAATAATATAATAATATAATAAAATAGTAAAAAAAAAATAGCAGAAATTAGCAGAAAAATAGCTTATTAGGAATTATCCCTTTTCTAGGCATGGGGAATCGGAATGAGGTAGGTCTGCACCGCTTGATCCAAATCAGACAAGAGTGATGTATGAAGTCAAAGAATTGGAATTTTACCTCAAACATTTGAGTTCCGTCAAGCGGAGGTTAATGTTGACTTTTAGCTCCAGTTTTGCACTGTTGAGTTTCAATTCCAGTTTTATACCGTTGAGCTTGAGTTACATCTTTTCATCATACGAGCGTCAGAAATTTTTTCTCATTACGGTACAGTAAGTTGTGTAAAAAAGTCTCAGTCGGAGTCTAATTTTGTAGAACTCTCCGAGTTGTTGAAAATGGATGAGGAAATCTTGTGTATGGGTGAAATGCTAGAAGACACCCATATCGCATTTTTCCATACATTGCTGAGAAAACAGTTTGGTCTTCTTGTTCAACATTGCAGTCTTGACGCGCTCGAATCGATCAAACCTGTGCCTTTGAACAAACGAGTTTTTCAAATAGTACATTTCCCACTTCACTGGGGTTTCTGTCATCACAAGGAAGAGTTGGTGTTCATTTATGATTCAATGAACAGCAAATAAAAATCTAACCCTTCGAAGCTGACCTTGAATCAACTTTTCCCTACTTTGGTTTTGTCGCAAGATGTGAAATTTCCAACTGTTCAAGGTTAAGAAAACGGCGTTGATTGTGGGTCTCTTGCGATTTCAAACATCATTACATGCTTGATCGGAGAGAAACCGAGATACGTTGTATATGATTTTTCGCCAATGAGGAGTCATTCATTAAAAATTTTCGAAATTCGCGTGATTGAGCCTTTCCCTAAGATTCGCAGCCTGATTTCCAGTTCGCAACAAATAGCGTCGGTGCCATTGTGTAATCGTCAAGAGGAAGCGACTCCGAACAGTTGGGTTTTACCGACGAGTCGATTCACGCCACCGGAAATCTCGGCCACTCAAATTCTTGACAGTCTCATTCAGCAGAATAGTCGTTTCTACGACTTGCCGAGAGAAGAGGGAAATATAAATGATTACAACCTGATAATTTTGACGTTATCCGAAGGAAATATGGACATTCAGTACATGGGCGATGAGTCACAGATAACTACTAGATATGTCACCAAGTATGGGACGAATGGTGGTGAAGAAAGTCACATGGTTGATGTGATGCAAGGTATTAATTCGAACAAATGGTATGATGTAGTTATGTACAAGATGAAGGACAAGAACGTTGAGTGTGTCCAAATGTACAATGGTCGCTGTGTGAGAAAGCAAAAACGAGGATATTTGGATAATCGTTACAAGTAAAAAGTGGAAATTCATCCAGAAAACTATTTTTACTCGCTGCTTTTTCTATTTCAACCATTGAAAAATAGTTCAGAAATGAAAAATGGTTGTGAAACGTATGCAGTCATATCATGAGGTAGCTCTCGAACTTGAAAGTGCGCGTAAGTATCATGACAAAATCATGGAAATCAGAAAAGCAAAGGAAAATGCCGAAGAATTGATCAAGAAACAAGTTGAGATCAATAATAAGGAAGATTCGCAGAAAGATAATAAATCTTTGGATGGTATCCTGACCAGATATACGCTGCAATGGATGAATTAAGACAAATTGATGAACAAGTCTTAGAAAAAGATCTTTTGGAGTACGAATCTGAAATGAATGTCGATCAGAAAAGAGTATACAATCGAGTGACCAAACCTCTTCAAGACAAAATGCCTGATGCTGCGATTTTCAGATTATACGAGTACGTCAGCAGAGAAGGTGAGACCAGAAAAAGTTTTCTTATGAACGCCTTGAGATGTTGGGTCGAACAAATTTTGGAAAAATGAGTTGCCGTTACCAATGACAATTCATGGAATGTTTTTGTTACCTGTGCTTGAGTTACGCTATGACGATTCACAAATCTCAAGGTCTCAGTCTGAAACAAGCAGTAATTGATGGAGGCAACCGTATGTTTGCCGATTGTCAAATTCATGTTGCATTTTCCAGAGTAACGACCCTTGATGATTTGAACATAGCCAATCTCGATCCTTCGTGAGTCAAAGCTAGCGGAGAAGCTATACAAGAGTACAATAGACTGAGAAGAAAATACAGGTCAGATCTACCTGATTTTGAGATTCATAATAAGACAGAAACAAGAACGATCGCCGACAAAAGGTTCTACTTTGACGAGCCTGTGAGAGTTCAAGAAGCCGCTCAGAAAAATGTGGTATCAAAACTTCTGAAAAATGTCAGGGGATTAAGGAACGACGATAGAGTCTCGTGTTATGCTAATTTGTTCCTGCAATGTATCTTCAAGTGTGAGTCGATAAAGTACAATTTGCTTGATTTGCCGACTGACCATGTCTTAAAAAAAGCTCTCCGTGCATATTCGTCAAAGAACGGAAAAGTCGATATTGTTGAAGTGAGACCGTTTGTTGGCGAGCGGTACGTTGAAAAAATGGACGGACAGTAGCAGCAACAAGATGTTGCGGAATTCATAATTGATCTCTTTAATGCCGTCCCTACGTTGAAAAAGATCGCCGAGTTCAGAGTTAGAGATTCTCAAACATGCTGTAAGTGCGAGTACACGACCAACAAAGTACAACCTTATTCGATTGTCAATCTTCCAGTAGTCACTGCTGAGGAAAAACTGTATCGCTGCAACAAGTGTTTGATGAAGTTTACGGCAAGCGTCGTAAGTTTGATGCAAGATGCCAAAATGAATCGCATGGAAAATGTGGTAGAGGATCGAAAATTGAGAGATTGAATGTGGAAACTGCCCCAGTTATTCTCTTTTTGCAGCTCTTCATCTATCGAGCCACAGTTGATGGTGGTTTAGAAAAGATAAGAAAATACGCAATAAGAGGAATTCCGATCGTAGTGATAAAGTTCGGAGGTAGCTCTTACAAAGTTACAAGTGCTATTTTCCACAGGGGTGGTACAAAAATTAGAAGTAGCTATAACGTTTGCTTTTTGAGGCAAAAGAAAAGTTGGGTAGAAGTTAATGATAATGTAGTCGGAAAAAAATCATGGCCGTATAATGCCAAAGACTCTTACGTGCTATTATTGCAAAGGCAATAATGAAATTCAAAGAATCTTTGCTAAAACTGATTTTTACCCATATTCATATTCACGATTAAATCAAATCGATTCTGCAATGATTCATCCTTATAATAAACAATGCATGACGGACGTCATATCATATAAAACGACAATCGACAAATCGATGTGATAAAATTAATAGCGATACCACTGGCCAGAATTATTCATTCATCGTGTAGGCATAAAATATTTTTACTGTTTCAAAAAATATCCAGATCTCCCAGAAAAACTTCCCAAAAGGAAATTTGAGAAGGTGAGAGAAATTTCGTAATGTAGGATTGGAAAAAAAACCAGATCCGTCGCGTACGCTCAGTTGAGAATTTTTCTTAAAGGTATGTTAGAGGATATTGATATATTCATATATCATAAAAAGGAAAACAACATGAAATAAATAATATTTGAACTATTTTTCTTCATGAACTGGGTAAACTTTGATACCGTTGATCTCCGACACTGCTTATTATTCGCATACTTTGTTAGAAAGAATACAACTCTTATCTTTTTTCTCTAGTCACAATCGACACGAGCATTTCGAGTCTCTCATCTGCCCGCTTTTATAACTTTTCATAATTTTTCAAGATGGAAATTTACAGGAAGCGAGGAGAGGAAAGGGGTGGAGCTTCCAAAATTAAAAAAAAATATGTATTAATCGTAAGATTCTAATTCACGTTCTGAAAAATTATGAAAAGTTATAAAAGCGGAGAGATGAGAGACTTGGAATGCCCGTCTCAATAGTGACAAGAGAAAAAAGATAAGAGTTGTATTCTTTTTAACAATGTGTGCGAATAATTTGCAGTGTCGAAGATCAAATGTATTGAATTTTACATTTCATGAAGAAAAGAATCACATTTCGCGAACAAAATATGCCATTAATCTATATGTGGAGGCGCAGGAACTAAGTCCACCTCTCGCAGAAGAAGAGACAACTCAAAAGCTATCTTGACATTTTAACAAGGAAATGAAGAATGCAATCATGGGTCGAGGCATAACACAACTTGAACAGCTAATTGAATTACTAGAAAATTATGACAGGATCGGACACGTCAGTATACTTCGACTAGAGAATAAAAAATGGCGAACAAAGAAAGCAGAAGAAAACTGGGTACATAGAAATGAAAACCTAATTCACAACACCAGAACTGGAGAGCACCATAGAGTGGGGGGCATGTGCACCGAGGTGGAACAAACTATGGCATGATGTCAGGGCCTATCCTGGCAGTCAATCCAGGTCATAATCGCGCCAATCAAATACCAAGTCAACCTAAGGGACCCTGGATAGGGGGGGAGGGCAAGAAAAACAAAATGAGGCTCGCGGAAGGAAGGATGTACTCCCATCAACATATCAGATGAGAAATGTAAACATTAATCACGAGAAAGTACTAGTAAATGCGTGCAACGTTTCAAACTTAAAAGAAGGAAGAACAGCAAAGTTTCTACCTCTTTGTGAAGGACCATACCTGGTGAAGAAGAGAATTAGGAGAAATATGTACATATTGGAAATCATCGACAGTGGCCAAGAAAGGGGACAGTACCATTCTAACGATATGAAAAGGTACTGGAGTGAGAAGGAACGATTGAAGGGAAGAGAAGGGGAAGAGGGAGAAGAAGGGGTAATGAGTGACAATTGACCCCACGCAAAAGGGATCAAACGAGACTTGGTCGCATACGGGACGAAGAAACCAAGCATTAGAGGAAGGGTGGAGAGAAGGGGGTGAAAAGGAAAAGTGGCCAGGAGCGTCATCCCATTGAGACAGGTCAGACCTGCTCATGACACCATAGAGACAAGCCAAAAAAAAATTGCCAGACTCATGGACGTGTCAACGCAAACTACAAAGGCAGATACGGAACGCAGCGTGGCCACCCAAACACTTATACCGCGTAAATGCACAGCAATAGTGGTGGAGGACGTAAAAAATCCCAAAATATTAATAGGAACTCCATGGGAACTGACTAATTAAAAGAAAAAAAGCGCCCCGGAAACCAGGTATTAATTGTAAGATTGTAATTTGCATTTTTGAAATTATGAAAAGTTATGAAAGCGGGCAGATGAGAGACTCTAAATGCCCGTGTCAATACTGATTAGAGAAAAAAGATAAGAGTTGTATTCTTTCTAACAAAGTATGCGAATAATTTGCAGTGTCGAAAATCAACTGCATCAAATTTTATGCAGTTTCTGAAGGAAAATAGATCAAATATTATCTACTTCATGTTGTTCTGCTTTTTATGATATATGAAAATATCAATATCCTTTAACATACCTTTGAAGAAAATTCGCAACTGAGCGTACGCGACGGGTCTGGTTTTTTGTTTTTAAATACTTTATTACAAAATTTCTCTCACCATCTCAAGTTTCCTATCGGAGAGTTATTTTGGGGTTAGCAGTCAAAGTAATCTTCTGTATTATCTGGGATGTTTAAACTTAACATTTCGAATACTTGAATATGATATCCAAGGTATGAGAAGTTTAAAAATCTCGGCTTCTAAGTTCAATATCTCAGATATTTAGTAAAATTATCTTCAATATTCAGACCTCATATCTGCGAATGTTAATTCTAAATGTCTACAACGTTGTCCCATAATTGAATCAAAGATATATTACGACTTAGTATTCAGATGTTAACCGCTACTATCCATTTCTCTTCGTGATTGTACGGATGAGAAAATATATGAGAATTGAACTGCTCATACGCTAATATTTTTCTCACATTGCAAGCAGAAATAAGTCACTGTGCATATTATTTAGGTCTATACAAAGTTTACTCTCGAGGTGGGCGTTGCAGAAATATTATACTGCTTTTGAAAATTGTGTTTTATCAACTATTGATCTATAACCTTCAATACAGAATGTTACTCTACAATAAGTCCTTCAAAAATAATTAATTATCGAAGCTTGAATAACTTTTCAGATCGATTCACTCTAGATCGAGTCTTTGACTTTGATTATTTCAGTGAATCGATTGACGTGGATCCGATCCAAGATCGATTATGGGATCAGTATCTTTGAAACAATCGAACAACCCTAGATCGTACGAAACTCTGTATGTCGTAGCTCTCCCACAAAACAAGTGCGACCACGTACGAAAGAAACGATTCCGACGCCCCCCCCCCCAATGTGTTGAATTGACAGGCAGAAGTCTTGTTTGCAAAGCAAGCTGTAAGGGTCGTGTTATCAAACAGCGGTATTGTTCCTCACAATCATTATTGTTATTGCTATGGTCAACTTGATCATATCAAGGGCCTGGTTGGAGACGTGCATAGAAGCGATGATCATTATTAAGTAGTACACTATCGTACCGATACGGAGTATTCTCTCGCGGAATTTCTGCAACCCGTTGGAGAAGTCCTAAAACAACATGGTCAAGTATACGTTGGCCATCTTTCAGCTTTTGTATTATAATTCGGCCTTCTGCAGGAATATCAAAAGGATGGGGCTTTAGAATCTCTGGAAGGACATAATTATGTTCATCAGAAAGTATTTGAAAAGGACGCGCAAGTTGCGGTTTTTTTCTGAAATTTTCATATTTCTGTCCACATTTACTTCGATTAAGGTCACGTTTGATGTAACGTAACAAAGATAATTTTTTATGTAATTTACCCCAGAAAAACTTTCCAAACGGAAATTTGGGAAGGTGAGAGAAATCCCGTAGTAAAGTATTTCACAAAAAAAACCAGATTCGTCACGTACGCTCAGTTGAGATATGTCTTCGGAGGTATGTTAGAAGATATTGATATTTTCGTATATCATAAAAAGAAAAACAACATGAAATAAATGATATTTGGACTATTTTTCTTCATGAACTGGGTAAAATTTAATGCAGTTGATCTTCAAAACTGCAAATTATTCGCATACTTTATTAGAAAGAATACAACTCTTATCTTTTTTCTCTAGTCTCTATTGAAATGGGCATTCTGAGTCTCTCGTCTGCCCGCCTTTATAAATTTTCATAATTCTCCAAAATGTAAATTCACAGGAAGCGAGGGGAGAAACGGGGTAAAGCTTCCAAAACTAAAAAAATATGTATTAATTGACCCTTAATGCACAAATAATTGACTCAATGCGAGGGTGGCTTTTGACTTTAAAAACCCCCGAAAATGTCAAACACCAATTTAGTCTCATAGTCGTCGCCGTTACGTTAAGTCCAGTCTCAGTTTAGTCATCGTACTCTTTTGTAATCAATTCGGTCAGTTTCTTGTCGTCGCCATATTCATGTTGGATTAGATTTCGCGTCGTGTGCTTAGTGCAGCCACCGGAAATTGGATAACGTAGTGTGAATATTGTTTGTTATTTGTGTAAGTCTAAAAGTGATAGCAGTTGTACCAATTGCTCAGAATCTCCTTTTTCCCTTTTTAAAAGCTGCCTTTCCCTGGGAGATTGGATTTCTAACTCGTCTTGACGCAACTGAACCTTCTCATGATTATAAACACTTATACTTAATGAATAAACGATTATTGCAATAGAAAATCGTTTTAAATACTTTGTCCCTCCCTCTCTCTCAGTTTCCCTGAATCTCGCTTTGGCTAAGTTGGAGTAATTCATACAATTTTGATTATTTTAATGATTGCCGAACAAAAACAAGGATGTGTCAATTAAAATATGGTAAGTGACGTAAATCAAATATAATTGAAATTTCAAGACGTCACAATATGCTTTCTTCTTTTAATTCTATAAACAAAATCTGGAATATAAAGAGTCCTCATGATATGAGCAGCTTTATTTACTCTTAATAATTCTGAAGTACATCGTTCGTTTTTCAAGCAAGGAAGAAAGGAAAAATTGGTAGGATAGTCAATCATCATAGCGGATGTAAAATTTCCTACTGACTGGCTGGAAAGAGCGGGAAGCGAAATTGTGGAGGCTGTGGTTCTTTACAGCCATCGCCACGAAGAATGATAGGGTAATAAGTGGAGAGCTCGGAGCAGATGCTGAAGTGATCGTCCAATTCGAAGGAATTGTCACAGAATTATTAAACTTTGAAGGGCAATATTGGTTTCGCAAGCTAAACATCATATCTCAACCTACTGAAGTTCCATCCGAAAAGGAACTTTAGTCGATTTAAAGCAACGAGTACTGCTC
>JAUMHM010053474.1:0-14891 GCA_032362435.1 Melikaiella ostensackeni
AAAATACTCGGGAGACATCACTGAAATGATATTTGGAAAGACCTGCGATATGCGGGCACTTTTCATTCAAACTTCATCGAAGCTCACCGTGACTGGACATAATTCCACCGCCAGAATTACATCTCATGCTTCGGGTTGTAAATGAAGTATGTAAACACACGTTAATGGAGTTTGAATAAGATAGTCTCGAATGGGCCTAAATGTGTAATGTACACATAAAAAAAATTCTAGTCTATGTTACAGCTTCTTTTCAAAAGCACCTTGTCTCCATGTATAGTGCATAATACTGTCCTTCTTCCTCAGGGATAGTTTATATCGACTGCTCCATACAATATGGAATCAAGTTCGGGTTAGTCCGTATAAAGAATCCGGTTTCAGTTGTTCCGTATATGGAATCAAGTCTATTTTTATCCATATATGTTACCATATAATCCATATAACCATACACGGAAAAACTGAAAACTGATTATTTATACGGACTTACCCGAACTTGATTCCATATTGTATGGAGCAGTCGATATCACACCTTGAAACAAGCCCACTTTTGGGCTTGAATCAAGACTTTTTATTCTGTGTAATGTTTCTCGTGAGTTTGTACACGGAAGACCTGCGTTCGCGGATAATTCTTGTGAAATACTTTTGAACAAAATCTATGTACTGCTTGGAATCTTTATAATTGTTTGTGTATTGTTAGGTGCTTAAAGACTTTCAAGCCTTAGTTGATTCTTGTTTTTTTACAACTCAAATTTCCGAATTTCAGGGAAGTTACTGCGATTTGAACATTCCTATTACGCCAAGCACAATCCTCATTATTTAAGTGAATTACTAACGAAAGTACAAGAATTTTTCTTATTCATTTAAAATAATAGATTTTCGAACCATAAAAATTTATTTTTCAAAAACGCCTCGGGAGATTTTGCTAAAACTGTTTTGCGCGCCATTTTTAAGATCATTAATTAAAGTCAAGAAAAAATCTACAGTGCAATGAACTTTCAATTAAAAATGGTTCAAGCACACCGTGCACATGAATCTAATACCAAGGTGTTACGTTCTATCATAAATGATCCGAATGTAAAAATTTAACTCTTACCACTAAACTATAGGTGCTATTGAAAAATGTTTGAAGGCATTTTTGAAGGTCTTTTTCAGACGAAATAGTTGAGAGCAATCTTGCATGTCTTTTTGAGACAAGAAACATTGCTGTTGGAGCTTTCATCGCATTTTGCGTTGTTTATCTATAAATTTGAATTTTGGATTTTCTTATGGCATTTTCTATGCTTGAGAGAAAAACTATTTTCCCTATTGAAAAACGGTTAGGGGCAATTTCTTAGAACTTCCTGAAAATAATAATTTTGGTCTCTTGACTATTTATCGTACCTAGCGTGGTTTTATGGGAAAGTTGAATTTATGGTTTTCTCAGTTTTTTTCATAGCTGAAACCATAAATATTAGCGGTAGAAGGCTGGCTATAGAAATTGACCTCTCCTTTTGGAACACAAAACAGTGTACAAAGGAAATTTTGATTGGAAAATTCCTTTGAAAGTTATCGCGTTGTCAGATTACAGACCGATAGACAGACAGACGTACATTGTCGTAAAAACCGTTTTTTCTGACTCAGAGGTCGTCGAGAGTTGACGTAAACTGGGTAGTTCCTAATTCACATCAATCTCATCCCTTCCATCATAAATGATGAGAATTCAAAAAGTACAACATTTTTTTATTTGAGCTCATTTTAGCCAAGAATAATTATTTTTGGATGTACCTGTAGTACGATGAAAGCCTGGAGCACATAAGCTTTTTTGAAAAAAAAATTTCGGACCCACCCGAATTTATAGGTTGATCAACAATTATGAAAAGGAACATCCTTGTCTGACTCCTTCCTAATATTCGCTCCTCATTCCTCATCATCAATTTTTATTACTGCAGATTGGATTCTTATATATGGGCTAGGGTGGTCCAAAAAATCTTTTTTTAATTTTTCAGTTGTCATCATGAAACCACATGTTCCTCTGGGCTAGAAATGGACCAACAAATTTTGATATATTTAAAAAATATTATTTAGAGGTCGCACTTTTATGTCGAAAATGGTGTTTTCATAAGTTTTTAAGGCTATAAACGTCTTTTCTGCATGAAATTGTTGGTAAATCTACGAGTATAGCGAAAAAATGTTATTTTTTTGTAGATTAAAAAAATATATTTGGTGTCTGACAGGTCATAAAAATAGTAATTTTCTAGGAACGTTTAGTTATTTTATACTACACCAAACTCTTGGTTTCAGTCCCGTCGGTTCTGGCCTTCCTAGAACGGCTGGACCACGCAGTTTCTCCGGCGCGCAGGGCGAGAGGCGGTTGTCAATCATGCTGGGCCACCAATAGCAGAACGATAAAAGGGGGCAGTACGCGCAGTGGATAATTTCATCAATTTTGTTTTCTGTAATTGTTTCCTATTAATGTTATTACACGGAAAAATTTTAAAAAATTTATATCTGTTGACTTTTTACAGCTTCATTTTTGATTTTTTAACCTCATCTCCATAGTAGACTTTTTCCCTAGTATATACGGAGTATCCCAGTATTTTGACGATTCATACAGAAAAATGATTAGGGGTCTAAACGTGCTGCTATATCGGAAAGTTACTGCAAAATTGCAACTTTTATTACCTGCACAGACACTAAATATTTTAGTTTCAATCTACAAAAAATAACATATTTTTGGTATAAATTTACCAAAAATTTCATGCAGAAAATACATTTATAGCCCTAATATATCTGTGATTGAAAAATGAAAAATTCACGAACACACTAGTTTCGACATTAAAGGGCTTTGAGCGACCTCTAAATATTTTTTAAAAAATATATCAAAATTTTTGGGTCTATTTCTATCGCAGGAGAATATGTGGTTCCAAGGTGGCAGCTGAAAAATTAAAAGAAGTTTTTTTCGGACCACTATAATATAGGCTATATATAACCCTTATATCTTCATACTTTAGTTCCCTCAGTTTTTGGTATCAAAAAAGTGATCAAAAGTGATTGACTTGAATGATTATGAGGATTATTTTTATGCTTTTTCAGGTTCAGACTAAACTTGGGTACCTTCATGCTATATTCTCACATCTGGAGTTAGCAGTCTAAACACTCCCATCTTGTTATTAAATTGACACCTAGTGCTAGTTTCCTACTCAAAAGCGAGACTGGAGAGTTCAGACCACTAACTCCAAATAGAAGAATATATCATGGAGGTACCGAAATATAGTCTTAACGTATGGAGATTCAACACTGCGATTTGAATTCGAAAGGGCGTTAGAGGATTAAAAAAAATAACAAGGTGCCAGGAGTGGACACCATAACATCGGAATTTTAAAGGATATGCGGGAGAAAATACGAGATAAACTATACAAATTAACCTGTGAAATGTACGAAAGAAGGGATCAGCCGGATATTTTTAAGAAGAGTAATATTATAACAATATCCAAAAAAGCAGAAGCAAATAGATGCGAAAATTACCGTACCATCGTAGTCTCATTTTTTAGTTGACAATAGGAATACATGTGTCTCGTCAAAAGTACCAGACTTTTTTTCGTGTGGCTGTGTAATTGTTCGGTTATTATCGCCACTCACAATTAACTAAATTAACCTGAAATGCAGAGAGATAAGACAAACCTAACGGCCAGCCGAAACCTCCCTTAAGGTTCAAGCTGCAAGCCTATGGGCCAGCACTTAAATGTTTTCAAGTGATTTATTTGATTCTGAATTAAATAAAAGAATTGGATAAGGTTAATAGATAACGGAAAAAAACTTGTCTGATTTTATTTTACGAATAAAATAGTGTTGAGCAAGTTCAGGAGAATTGCGCGTGAAAGTGTCCGCGACAAACAATTTAATCGATTGACGGAGCTCGTAGCTCATCTGAAAAGACGGCTTTGCCCCAACTAAGAAGTACCAATCGTATTTCGAGGCCATAGTCAACCTCCGGATGAAACAAACGGAGAGCGCAAGTGATTATTATGACCGTACCTTGAGTCTTCTTAGTGGAGCGAAACACTCTCTCGAACAAAAATACACCACCATGGATGACAACACGGCTATGATGATGAAGCCTGTAACGGACTGTGCTCCAGATGCATACATACGAGGACTTCCCTCTGAAATGTCCATCTTCGTCGACACTCGAAATCCGAAAGAAGGCGAGGGCAGCATCAGCATCGACGTACCATGTGTCAAGGCAGGACAAGATTTTGGAAAGGTCAAGGTCACCTAGTCCTTACTCTAAAGAAATGGAGGAGCTCGATAATGTCCGGCATTCCGGGAAGCCAGCGCCGAAGTCCATATTATCCGCTACCAGGATTCAGTACCCTCATGGTCCTTATACACCTTATCCTAATCCAACACGAATGTCTCCCCAAAACTGGCGTCTTTAAACTACTCTCAGACTCATCGTTCGGACGCCACGATGAGTCCCAGGCTAAAAAAGCGTACCAAAACGGTCCAAATTTTGGAGGACCTCAAAGAATCTTCCGAACAGGGTACCAAAAAGAAGACACCCCAGTCGTCCGATTAACGGCTCCGGAATTCCGAAAAAGAACGGCTTCCCTCTTGGTAGACCCAGGATGTGATGTAAATTCATTAAAGTTCCCAGCACTAAAGCCAGACGTCACCGTAGGTGATGACCCCATCTATAAGTCTGGCATAACAGAGGAATTAACGGAGACTTATGGAACAGAAATGGTTACCATGCTGGGTACAAGTGTTGAGTTTCACGTATTGCCAAACAATTTTCCTATCTCCGCGGACGGAACGCTTGGACGACCATACCTCCGCCAGAAGCAAGCACAGGTGTCCTTTAGACATGATACCTTAGTTCTTATTTCAGAACCTATCACCCCAATACCATTTGTTGATTATGAATCCCAACAAGCGCGCAAACTATTGAGACCGGAAATAAAACCATTCTCGCGGATTTTCAAGCTCGAGGCCCACGAGAAGAAACCGGTATCAATTGATGTCTATAACCAGGACTTATCTGAAGGATACCTGCCACGCATAGATGCTCCCGATGGTGTTTATATCGGCGAAGAAGTGGTAACAAATCACGATGGGTTATGCTATGCCTACGCATACAATACCAACGAGGAAGATGTAGAATTTTCCATACCACCACAGAAACTTATCCCCTTTGAATATTGTGAATTTCCAGGGGAGTATTCCGAAGATTCGGAATCATGCTACGGAGAAAACAATGCCCTTGTAGAATTACCAGTTCTGAAAGAAGAACGGGTCTTCAAGAGTCTTCATGTATCTCATCTACACGGGCCAGGTCGAGGCGCTCGTATACTTGAACGACATCGTGCTTCACTCAGAAACTCTAGAAAAGCATGATAAGGAAGCAAGAAGATTATTTAAAAGGTTGCGAGAAGCTAACTTGAAGCTCCAACGCGATGAATGAACAGGACAAATGACTTCTACGAACTGAAGTTGTCTATTTAGGCTACATCATCGGACGCGATGACGTGAAGCCTAACCCGGCGAAGATAAAGGCGATAAAAGAGTTTCCCCAACCAAAAACGGTACGCGCAAGACAATTCAAACTGACTACCGATGCTTCAGAGTTTGCATTTGGGGCCGTACTTACTCAAGAGTATGATAAAATTGATATGCCGGTGGCGTATTTTTCTGAAATAATGACCAACGTGGAGCAACGGTTTGAAACCACGGACTAGGAGTGCTTGGCCGTGCTACACTCAGTCACTAATTTCCGACCATATATGTACGTGAGGGAGTTCATCCTGCCCTGTGACCATGAACTGGTCCACTGGATTACGTATGCTGAAAATCTAAGACCACGACTAACTGCGCTGGAGGCACCGACTTAAAGACTACCAATACATCATTGAGTACAAAAAGGAAAAGCTTAATCGAGGAGTGGAAGCCTTATCGAGAAATCCGGTAGGACTCGAAAACCACCTCCTCCAGATCAGGCGTGAACAGTCTGACGATAAGGTAGTAAAATCACGGGCACAGTCACTCAGTGACAATAAAGGCAAATGTAACTGCCCAAGCACAGATGTGATTACCCCTTCCAGTAATCCAACCTAGGACGAGGAAGAGGAGATGGCTCAGGAGCAAGGTATTACCTCCAACTTATATCGAGCCATACCGCTGGAATCGACAACAAACAAAAGCAAGGTACAAGAGGGCACCGCAACTACAGTCCCTCGTTCAAAGCCTAACCTAGGCCGCGTCACATGATCGCAAGTAACACAAGTTCCTCATTCGACCAACAAGGAGTGAGCCACCAATTCGGAATGAACAAACCAAAGAACGGTTCCCACGCGAACCACCGCCCCCATGCAGATAGTGCTTGGTAAGGTCTCAGGAAAACCTACTTTAGTAAAATCTGTTTCCAACCGCAACCCAAAAATCCCGGGTACCGAGGTTGAGGCAAGGCAGTTTCATAAAGGTATTCCAGGTACTCGCTTGGGAGATTTTGTCTCAAACTCACGACGGCACTGAACGAGGGATCGCTAACGCCAGCCGCACGTACAGCGTTCGCCTCCAAGTCTTCCCTAACTGGTAACTCGAAAATGGTTTCTTGTACCACCAAACGGGGTAACGACCTGCTGGACCCAATTTTTATCGAATTGAACGCTTGCAAACTTGTTCTTCCACATGAAAAAGGAAGATATTTTTACTGTCTCCAAGAAGCTGTCTAGGGTCATGTTCGAGCGGAAGGATGGAGCCGGCAAAACTTTGCCACACACCGTCCATACCAAGGATCTAAAGCCTTATCATGAAGTTTAACTCCAATGTTCCGCTATTTGTGTCGTCTCTGCTACTTTTTTTTTGGGGGGGGGGGAGGTACCGATTCTGCACTTCTCCGTCGCACCCTCTTTGTTATTGGCTGTCCGTCTAGGGGACGTTTCCATTGACGACGCGGTGCCGATGTCCGCAAGGTGTCTGCCGGCAATAATGAGTTAGTCCTGTGGCTGGCGTGCGTGGAACCCCTTTGGTTCATCAAGGAAAGCCAAGGGGCGCGCCGGTCTTAAAGTATCCAGGGGGTATCTGGCGCGATCCACAAGGCATCACACCAGCGGAGACTGACCCGACACCCTCAAGGAGACACCGCGGCCGATTTTGAGCTTTATATTATTTATTTTCTTTTATTATTGATCAACTCCTCGCTTTAGCTTCAGCTTCTACCTAGTCCTGGGATTTACTACCTAATCTAAGCTTTATAATTTCTAAGTCGCTTTCGATAGGTAAAAGGGGAGGGAAAAGTTTGCTATCACTCAGCTATTCTTATTTTTCATTCTCATGTTTGGCGTAAAATTAAACGATCCCCTAAAAAGTTGAGTACAAAAATTTATTTTCTGCTGCGTGTGTATAACAAATTTGCTATCCTCAGACTGGCTTTCGAGCGAATACTGTACCAAATAAGGGCGAAATTCCTGATCTCCAATTGCCAAACTTGAGGCAAATCAAAAATCAGAGTTGAGCTTGGGCCTACCGGAGGAATTTCCGGTCTGACCGGGAGTGTTGTAACGCGGCAAGCTCTGCTGTAGTTTTTATCTTCCTTAGTCGGTAAGGCAGAATGGAGCCATTAGCGGAGATGAAGAGATACACCCCGAGAGCAGGTCTGAGGAAAGAGCAATTAGTTCGCAAAGCAGAGTTTTATCGCTTGTTCAAATTTGCTTTCGGTTTGTCAGACGTCATGATGGTCACTTCTCTTTTATACCTCACGCGACATCCCATTAAATTCTAAGTCGTTTAAAGCTGAGGGACTAGAGTAAGTCGTGCCGCGCCTGACTGCTTTGGTCAGTCCGGCGCGCAAGCGTTCTGAGAATCCGAGAAAAACGATAAAACTACCTGCGGCGATGCCTCGACCTTCATTTTTGCCGGATCGGTCGCACAGCAATACGGTCGCGCAAGTTCAGTAACTTTATTAAAAGCTGTTTTCGTCTGTGCCAAAATGTCCGAGCCAGGATACTTCGATCGTGCTGATGGCTCTCCGGTCTTTAACCTTACTTTCTTACGGCAGGTGGTAGCTGAAGTAGTGCCTCAGGTAGGCCGAAGTTCAACTCATTAATTGAATACACTTTTGCTTTGTTTTTGTGCGCTCGGTTTCGCATCAAATGTGTTCCTTAGGCCTCATTCAGGGTATGCGGTTCAATTCAAACTCCTTTTTCACTTCATCTATTATTTATCACACTAAAAAAGGGCTTTGTTGTTCATTCCTTTTAAACTCCCACAAATGTTAACTTTGCTTTTGATTTAAACAAATTCTCACTTGGTTATTTAAATTTGTGTCTAATTTATTATATTAGGGTAGCCACCCCATATAATCCCCACTTCCCTGGCCTGCATGTCGCTCTTTTGAATGTAAATTTCAGCCGGCGTAACTCTTATAGAAATAGCATCCGCTTGACGCCAGGCGCTTATTTCAAGCGCTCAATAGCGGGCTGACCCTACTCTATGGCGTTGCCGCGTCCAACAAGACAAAGTACACTGAAAGTCCCTGATTAGTAAGTCCGCAATATGTTATTCCGAGAATTTCGTTCAAGGTTCAGAGGCGCAAGGTGTACAGAGAACGGCACTCTAAAGCCGGCAAACTCGTCCAGTACCGCACTAACAAAGCGAGCGGTACCACGCTAGCGCATAATTTCGTCAGTTCGCACGGTCCGCACTTTGCTTCATTCGCTTTCAGTGTTTACGTTATCTGTTACAAAAATGTCGCAGGAAAACAAGAAGTAGCGTTCATTCTTCAAAACAAACAAACATTTTAAGAAACTCAATAAATATTTTTTACTGCGAACGAAAATCACACAAAAATGGGTCATACGCCCCTGATTGTTGACATTGTAGTCGGTGCGCTATATGGCCAAGGCCATTTTAGGCAAGAACCAATGTCGGACCTATATGGGACTTTCAGTGTACTTACATTAAAAGATGATAATTTTTAATGTAACCACAAACAATGATTCTTCTAATAAACAAGTAGCCTTTTGTCCTCTTATCTTAGAACAGGGCGGACGGTATGTTCACGCACGATTGCCTCGTTTATGCGGAGTTTGTTACTACTAATGTCATAATCTGAGTACGTGAATATAAATGACTTGTTACATCTTCAAACTTACTGTGAAAAACATTTAACCACTTTTATTGAGTGTTCAATTCAATAAATGTAATATAGTGTCATTTGACTGTTTCTTCAATGAGCTACACTTCACTTTACTTTCAATCGCAATTATAGTATCAAATCAGACATTGAAGATCAATAACGTATAATTTGCAATTAGCAACACAATGAATTGTAATACTGGTTGCTCGCCTGCGTAATCACTTTTTGGAAATAACCAAATCATTGACATAATTCATTGACAAATAACTTTTGAACATATATTTTGGTCAATTTTGGTTGCCAGGCAAAACACAGAAATAACATTGAAGGTGGTACACAAGACACGCACAGCGGCAGTGAGAAAGTACCACGTGACAGGGTCCCTATTGTTGGTTCCAAAATCTTAAATGTAGGTAGTCCTACTGCTTTAGATTTGAGAGATTCCACCGTATTATTTATCGGTATTAAACATTAAAACATTCTGCGACACATAACAAAAAAAACATGTAGTACCTTTCAATCTCGTAAGATGCAAAGTGATTCGAATGATATATTGTTTACAATAATTATGAGTCATTACAAACTTTGATTACAATTTGAATACTTTGAATAACATAAACTGACCCAAATTGAATGAACATGACTCCGTGTTAGCAGTAACAAAAAACATAAAGTATTTTGTTTCATTTCAGTCAAGTCCCTGGTTAAAATTTTACGTCAATTGGATCAATAGATTTGCCTGCAGTCTGCACCTATGGGCGACGATGAAAAGTTTAATTATTGATGAAAAATTCTATTTAAAAATAGAGCGGTAACTACACTTGAGACTTGGCCCCTCGATTTGAATTTGTTTTCAATATATTTGAATGGAAAACAATTGCGAATCACGTGACCATCCCCAAATGTTGTCACCGCTTTCTTGTTTTGCACGGCAGTGTAGCCATAGGCAAATGCGAGAAATTCGACGCATAACTTTTTTTTCTTGTAACTACTTAAGAATTATGCATTAGGCTATATAACTCAAAAGGAAAGAAGTTAGAATAATAAGGTTAATAAAAATACATTTTTGTAACACACGCACGGAATGTTCAATATTCGAAGCATGTATAGCGTGCTGAAAGTGGTCAATTCTAAGCCGTGCGAGAACAGTATATTGTGTGACAAGTGCCTATTACGCGCACTTGTCACACATAGTATTTCTTGAAACAAATGAGTGCCAAATGTGCGAAGAATGGCCCGATTTTATTCGCACATGGTTGGGCGCGCACGTGGGAAGTGACGTCAATGTAGAGGCGATCAGCTGATCACGTTATCCTTTGACAGACTGATTGTTAATAGCAAGTGGACCAGCATGAAGCGATAACTAACCATAAGTTACCGATAAGATACCATGAACTTCCTAAGTTTTCGAAAACTTTAGAAATTTCAGGATACCTTACATTTACGGGAATTTACCAATTTCCCGATAATTTATGGTAACTTCATCATAGCTTTTGGAAATTTTAAGCATTTTCCAGAAAGTTTATTTTATTTTTTCTCAAATCGAAAATTCCGGCAGTTATACTCCTGGGAAGTTTGCAGCACTCGCCTGGAACTGCCTCATTTCCACACTTGTAGCACAATATACTAATCCTTAATTCTTATGATTGTACCTTAACGTAAATTTTTGCTAAAATATACTCACTTTCCACGATTTGGGAAAAATACGATCGGGTTCACGACTCAAAACCAATCCTATAGCACGGCACGCATTCCATCGTACCTGTGGACATTAATAACTTTATTTTATAATCACTTCAAATAATTTTTGAAAAAAGATTGTTTCTTGTTAAATATAACTATGTACTATGTACTTATTATGGTGGTCAAATAATAAAAAAAATTCTTCTCAAAAATTCTTTCTTTAGTTTTGAAATGATCCGTGTTTTTCGAGATTAGGAAAAAACATCAATTTCAGACTGTGGCTCAATATTAGGGTGGGTCGAAAAAATCAAATTTCAGTAGTTGCAAACAGTACCGTGTCTAAAAGTAGTGCATTAGAACCCCTATGAGGTGTACTGAATGTGGAATCGATGGATTTAAATCTAGGTAACGCACGCGAGCAAAATAGGGTTAAAAACATTTTTATCTGTAGAGTTCCAAAGTTTTCTTAATTTCAATTTTTACATTCTCATCAGAGAAGGTAAAAACAGGTCTTTATCAATGTGTCTGTATGTATGTATGTATGTCTGTCTGTGAGCACTATAACTTTTGAAAGAATGAATATATTGGATTGGCCTTTAGTACACTCTTTTAGTGTCGAAAACTGAAGATCAAGTTCGGTGCATCTTACGATAGGAATGCTATGGAAAAAAGAATGTTTCACAGGTAAGCTAAGGTCAAAATACATTTCAAAGTTTGCAGCCATCAGTTTGCAAGAAATTGTCGTTGGAATAGTGCCATTCGGAAAATTCAATTCGAAATATCTTCAATGTGCAAAAGCAAAATTGTAAAATAGTGTACTACATTATTTATTTATTTTTACAAAAGCATAAATGGAAAGCGAGATGGAAGGTAATTATTACATTGTTATTTCAAATATATCAGTGATAAATAAGTAAAGTATGATGAAAAGTAAGTTAGTAAGTAAGTAGTAAAGTAAAAAATGGAATGTTGATTCCTTTTTCACGTTGTCTTAAAACAATTTCATAAGAGTGTGGAAGACGTTCTCAGTTTATCGTGTATGTTTATATTGCAGCTAAACCTTCAATACGGAATGAACTGTCACAGAGAGATAAAAACAGTACGAAGAAGCAGGATGCAAAATGAGAGTTGGAAAACTTGTGCCTGTGTTTGCCGTAGACTCGTGATGTTAAAACATTTTAATTTTGTAGCTTAATATGTGTACAAGGGCAGATACTGCTAAAAATCACTATGGTAATAAACATCGTAGAGACATTGATTATTTATTTGAAGAAGAAGAGTTGCAGACAAAATTTTAATTCTTTTAAGCAACATTACATAGGAAGAAAGAAACATGGAAACTCTAATTCAAATTTGGACTTTCCTCTTCAATCATCCTTGCGACCGTCGGTCCAAGCACAAGCAATAGTATCAAGTAAAAGCGCAGTGCCATCATCATAAAGGTCTTCGAAAATGCAGTCCAGTGTTCCAGCATCAATTTCGTATTTGATGACGCAGGATCAAGAGGAAGAGCCTGTCGACACTCTTCTATCATCATTGTCGCAATCGCTCAGCAGTTCATTTTCATCATTGGGCACCAAATTATTGTCGTCCAGCGGGTCATTCACAAAGAATGAGAATTCATTCCATCAAAATGGTAATGTAACCAATTCTTCAAAACTCATGAGTCTGACTTTTGAAGCATCTTATGAAACTTCATATGAAATCACACGTGAAAAATGTTGTTCTACACAAGGTACTATGATTAAGCAATGTGCCATTGTAATAGCAGAATGTATTGAGTTGCACGAATCTGTCGAGAAATTAAAAAATGTTGCTCTTTCAAGATCTTCCATTCAGCGAAGAGTAACTGATTTGGCTGTGAACGTTAGAGCTCAGTTGAAAGTTTTGATGACCCACTGTAAATTTTGCTTATTTTGTTTACATGAAAGTTGTGACAATACATACATCAGTCAGCTTTTGATATTTGTATGTATGATTTTTGAGGATTTCAGTACGTGTGAAGAAATGCTTAAAATTGTTAATTTGCATAAAACTACCAAAGGATCCGACCTTTACGACGCTTTTGTAAACGTAGTAAATGAATTCGGAGGCTTTGTTAAGAGGGAAAGCCCATGTAGATGGGTGAAAGAAATCGATTTTTTTATGGTTGAAAATGATAGTTTGAAGTGTGCAGAACACAGTTCAGATGAGTATTTTCATTAAAACCTTTTCCTGGAGTGATAAAACCCCGATAGCGTGATTAATGTCGGCTTGGATTTTTCCACGCGGGGGGTCGTACGAGTGTGCCGTCTTTCTATTCATAGCTACACCCGTACCTCGTAAGTGTGAACTGTGAACCTCGAAACTGTGCGGGATGAATTGTAAATCAAGCGTGAAGGGCTCAGCCGTCGCCTCGTAGTGTCTCAAGGTTCTTCGGGACGTCTTTTACCTGAGCCCTTCCCTATTATACAGGAATTTAAACGCGTTTTTCTCGAAACCTCATTCTTTGCAAAATTGAAAATCGGCGTACATGATTGCTAAAAAACTACTTGATGGATTTTCATAAAACTTATAACGTTTATTAAAAATACTCATTTCACTAGCTGACGGTGCTAGAATATTAAAATTATTGTTAAAATCGACTTTTTCATTGCAAATAAGTGGAAAAAAATGTCCGAAATTTGCACGTTTTCATTCTCAGCTGTACCATTTCCAAAAAAATGTAAGAATTCGAAAATCTTAGACTGTCAGGGCAGAATTACACTCATAAACTAACAATTCTGAAAAATTTGGATGTTTCAGAAATACATAACTTTCTTTATTGTGTATGCCGTTTGACGTGTCACTTCGGACCATAGATACTTTAGGGTGCAGTATCTCTGCCATTTTTCATTTTTCCCGAACGAAAAATTTACAAATTGTTTTTTCAATTATGATAAACAGACTTGAAAAATTTGAATGAAATTCGGACTACTCTTTATTAATGAAAAATTTTTGCCTAAATAGACAATTTTTTGGCCGTTTACATGGGCTTCCCCCCTCAAGTGTTCATCAGTTGTCACTGACGGAGCAACAGCAATGACAGGTCACACAACTGGACTATGGGGTTTGCCAAAGAGAAAAAAGAAGGATTGATTTGCATGCTGATTCATTGCCTTATTCACCAAGAAGCATTGTATGGTAAGACATTGGAGGCAAAAGAAGCGATGAGGATAGTGGTGAAAATAACGAATTAATTCAGAGTCGGCCATAATTCTCTGAACCATAGACTATTTAAAGAGTTTTCAAAAGAATTAGAGTCTTGTTACGGTGACCTTCGTTTGCACTGTAATGTCGCGTTCCTCACAGACATAACTAAATACTTGAATTTTTTCGAAACACTTGAATGTTATTAACTCTTATATGCAATAAAAAAATGAAAGTGTTTCGCAACTAATGGAGCACATAAAAAATCTTAGTGAGGCCTCGCTAGAATTCACAAGCGAATCGCAACAAAATCATCTGAAGCATTTCCTCAGATATAAGGAGATAAGAGAACAATTCCCTGACTTGAATATTGAAGAATATGCTTCAGATCTTATAGGAATTGAAATTGAATTCCAGGAAATGTTTAAAGACTTTGACATTTTTAAACCTGATCTGGAAATTGTTGATCCTCTTTGTGCAGTAGTAGATAATCAAGAAGAGGATTTGAAGGCCAGAATTAAAAGCTTTGCAAGATGACTATCGTTTTGAGCGTAGGAAATGGTACGCACAGGAGTTATTTTGTTTATTACCAGGAAAAAGTTATCCAAAATTCAAAGAATTCAGGCTACAAATTTTTTCAATGTTTAAATCTAGTTATCAGTGCGAAAACTTTTTATATCATGAACAGTATTAAGTCAAAAAAGTCAGCCTCTTAAACCCAGCAAAGTCTTTCGTCACTGATGAGATTATCTTCAACAGGGATAACTCCCGACATTGAGGCTTTTGTTCAAGCAAAAACTGACAACTGTATAAGCGCGGAACGAACGAGTTGATATGCAAGCTCTTCCGCGTATGCATGATCTTACGTGTGGCGATATCGAGGGCCGTGAGCTCGTGCTTCGTCCATGGGACCACCCCAAATGAATAG
>JAUMHM010053514.1:0-14890 GCA_032362435.1 Melikaiella ostensackeni
AATATTCGGAAATACTTTGAAATTCCGGTAAATCGCTTGAAATCCCACAAAATCCTCTAAAATCCGTGGATATTCTTTGGAATCTTTTAAAATGTCTTACAGTCTTTTAAAATCATCCCGCAAATTCATTGGCTTATGTTTTGCATGAGATGAAATATTAAGATGAAAATACTGATTTAAAATCCCTTGAAATCCTATAAAATATTCGGAAATATTTTGAAATTCTGGTAAAACGCTTGAAATCCTACAAAATCTTTTAAAATACGTGGATGAACTTTGGAATCTTTTAAAATGTCTCAAAATCTTTTTAAATCATCCCGCGACTTCATCGGTTTATGTTTTGCACAAGATGAAATATTACAAGTAGAATACTTATCGCTTCGAAATAACAGACAGATTTTTCAAATGAACTCTTTAAACACACGATCTCTCCTCTGTCACGGCACATTGTCTACTGCTTTTACAGCGGGTCCTGCAGTTGAAATTTGAAACCGTAAATATGCTGACCGAAGAAACTCTTTTTATGATTTCCTTTATGATTTGGGAAACTGTTCTCTTTTAAGTCTAAGGCATTTGGAGACCTTATATTTTGCATAAGATAAAATATTACAATTAAAATACTTATTGAAAATCCCTCAAAATCCTTAAAAATATTCAGAAGTACTTTGAAATTCCGGTAATTCGCTTGAAATCCTACAAATCATCTGAAATCCGTGGATATTCTTTGGAATCTTTTAAAATGTCTTACAATCTTTTGAAATCATCCCGCGAATTCATCGGCTCATGTTTTGCATAAGATAAAATATTAAGAGTAACATACTGATTTTAAATCCCTTGAAATCCTTTTATATATTCGGAAATACTTTGAAATTCCGGCAAATCGCTTGAAATCCTACTAAAAAGTGATACCTGATAGAGCTTTAACTCAATTTTTACGATAAACTGGACTTCATAGGCTTTTAGATGAACTATGAAAAAACTCTATAAATCTTGAAGGAGAGCCACAATATCTATTACAAAAAACAACCTTAAGAAATTCTATGTAAAGAAGATGGAAGATAGAAGATTGTTAATATGTATAAAAAAATTTTTAAAAATATATATATTAGTGCCTCGGTCGGGACTTGAATTCATGATCAGCATCTTATCAGATTTGCGTTTTTCCATTTGATCAACTTACCACAAAGTTTCTAACTTTTTACAGGCAGAAACTTCGCGCGCGCATCAAAATATGTTGGAATTATCTTAATTATCAATGACGGCACATTTGGATGAGATATTGTTATTATTTCACACAAAAGACGATTTAAATAAAAAAATCGTTTGATTTTTGTAAACTGAGGCATGAGGGCAACAAGCAGGCCCCCCCCCGTGAGGCTCTCCAGAAATATCTGAGATCTCAAGGTTCAACTTCCAAAAAAATGTAATCAAATTTTTAACAAAAATGCAGTTTTTATGAGCCTGAACTAATCAAACATCAATATTTGTAATTTCAAAAAAATATATTAAACCTTTGGACTCAGAAATTTTAACTTATCGATCGTAAGAGCAAACGAGCATTGTCCTATGCATTGCCCACATGATCCCCTGACGGGGGCCAACATTAAAAAGAGGACTGAACGGGGCATTTTCCACACGGATGATAGTGATTTCGTTCTTATTTAATAAACTAAAATTCAGGAGTGAGCGGTCGTAAATGCATAAATCCATTTAAAAAAATTTTTTTTAGAATGTTAACGTTTTTAAAATTTCATAAAAATGTTTTTGATATGCAAAATTTGCCTAAATTTCGAGAAAAACGAAAAATGGATTCATGCATTTATGACCACTAACTCCTCAATTAAAACCTATATAATATATAATGAAACATAAAAAAAGGGTGCAGTATAAATAAAAAAATATAATTTCTTGCAATGATTGTAGTTAGCAGTATTCAGGTATTGTAATTCGAACTTGGAAACGTGTTTATGTAGCGTTATCGCAAATTCAATAATAATTTCTTACGCAGTTGCACAATGTGCTGCTGTTATGCCCCATTCTTGTCCAATCACAGCTGCACCGCAAGCATGACTGCCACCCAGCATAAAAGAAAGCTGTGAATTAAAATGAGAAATCATGTATATTTTAACTACTCAAGATTTTCTTCAAATATACAAGAACAAAAATAAATTTTATATTTTACTTGATCGAGTTAAAGTTGTTGGCAAAAATTCTTACCATGTACGGAACCTTAGAAATATCAATATCTTCCCCGCCTACGATTCTATTTTGACAAGCACCTGCACATACTTGTACTGTAAAATATTCTCTTTTGAAAGGCATTTAAAATCTTGCATAATAATTAAAATGAATTCAATAGAAAACAAGTACGCTTTTAAATGAACTTGAAATACTAAGCATTCTTCTTAATTTTGAAATCAAAGTATCCAGCATCGAAAATAGTTAACTAATGTTGATAAATGACTTGCGAATGACTTCAAAATATGTTAATGTATGCAAGAGGTGCACTAAGAAAAGCTATAAAGATAAAAGAAAATGCATACAAGATATCTGTGTACACTTATCACATTGAAAATGATAATTCAATATACTCACGTACTAAAATTGTTAGAAGTGTTACGAAATTCGACATTTTCAAATTATGTGATATTCACTCTATATTGGATTATAAACTTTTAAACAGGAATTCGATATTTCTCAGGCTGGGAACATTCAACACGATATTGTTGTTCCGGTTTCTTTCCTGAACGATAACGAAGTAAATTGTAGGTTTTTAATTCTTCTCACCTTATTCTTATCAGTGAACTTGTTATCAACTGAATTTGATAAGATGGCTTCTGTTTAAAATTCGGAGTTTGCTGACGAAGGGGAAAATATCCGTCATAATTGTTGAAGGAAAAGTGTCGACGTAATTGATTGCAGAAGATTTTACAGTTTATTGACTCACGTGCTGTGGTTATCACGTTAACTGTCTGCTTTCTTATCAGTTCGAAGAAAACCATTCTACATGAGGTAATACAAAATTTAAAATACTAACTTCTCAAATATAATAATATGTTTAATTTTAAAAGTAATCAAATGTGTGGAGTGTTCATTATATAAAAGCAGAAAACACAATTAATAAATATGAATTCATGTGAAATATGTAATAAAATTTCTATATTACATAAATTCTTGTTTCTGTGTACACCGATTCATTTAAAAAGATGCGTGTAGCGTAAAATGTTTGATTTATAAGTCGAATGTGTTGTCTTAATTGATTATACACTTTTTATTTTCAAACTATATACACTAAGTCCCAAATTGTCGAATTTTGATCCAAAAGTGGTTCGAAAGGTTGCACAGTGAAGAAATAGTTGACAACTACATAACTAAGTGTTCAAAAATTTATGTGTAATAATTCGAACAAAATTTTTTTATGCCTCGAGAAAAAATTAGTAGTATTTTAATCTATATAGTCGCTATTTCTAAAGTCATTTCAAAAACAGGAATCTACGAACACAAAACAAGACTCACCGATCTTACTTTCAGTTAAACATATTTATGAACATAAAAACAATATAAGATCGACTTATTTCAGCTTTAGATAGTTTACTAAAATTTCGGTTTTTTAGTTTTTGTGTCACGTCAGGCCTTGATTAAAAATGTGGAAAATCTCATTTTTATAAAAACAAAAAATCCAGAGAGTTTAGAAATTTTTGAAGAAGCAAAATTAGGATTGAGCATTTTCTTCAGATCTAAAAAATTGTTATCTGTACCTTGAAATCAAATTACAGAAAATTCATCAAACTTTTTCAAAATACTTTTTAAGCTTGAGAAATTTTTCATATATGGCTTATATTAAATTTTGTTTTAACAGTGAAAATTAACAGACTACATTCGTGTTACTTGACCTCGAGAGAGAATACCCATCAATTTAAACCCCGTTCAAGTGGTCAACATCAAAGCTATTCAGCTAGAACTTCTCTACTTTAAATGCTGCAAAATTTGAAGCTTTATAGTTTTAAAGACGTTAAATTTAAGTTCGTGTCGGTTCCTTTGCAATTCCGATAAATTCCTAGGCTCTCCGTTAATTGAAAGCAGTTTTAATTTCAAATATTTCAGTCTGAAATATTTTTTCCTACATTTAATAATTTTGAATGTCAGTTAAATTAAAAAGCTTCAAAATTGAAAATTTGTCGGAGTCTCCTTTAAAAAGATGAACATCTCAATATTCCTTATTCTTAATTTTTTAATGGTCGATAAACATTAAGCTCACAATACTGCCTCGGACTGTTAACATGTCTCATTGGTCTATACTACTTACAGTGGGAAAAGCGCATTATAGTCAAGCAAAAAGGACATTTCATAGTTAGTTTAGAGGGTACTTTTCACATTTTGTATCGATTTAATTATTTTCATTACATTCCAAGTTTTTTTTACTTTTATATTTTCAAATACTTATCAAATGTATTTTCTGGCATACAAGATCGTCAATGAATTAAACGTGAAAAACTAAATTTAAATGCAAACTTATTGCTTGCATCTCTCGTTTTTCTTCTGAAGTCATTTAAGTGATGCCTCACGATTATTTGGAGACCACAAAGAACAACATCGCTGGAGGGATTGTCAAATAAACTCAATTTTGCATTTTTATTTTCAGATTATTATGTATATTTCCATAAAAATAACTACAAAGCGATGCTTTTGTAGCTTAAAATCTGTAGTTTGGCATCGAAAAAAGTACCTAAACATTTAACATCTTTGGACATCCAGGACCCATTAAAATTTGGAAAAAAGTGTGGAAAATTGCAGTTTTTATCAGTTTTTAAAATATTTCTTTACAGCAGGGTATAATACTTCAAATTTACCTCACCAATTATTAAAGTACATTAAATTCTGCGTAAAACTAAGAAAAAGAATTATTTATCTCATATAGTTTAGGAGAGTTACAGCATGTTGAAAAATACCAACTTTTATAAAACTTCTTAGAGAGTAATATTTTTATTCGGGTTTCTACTGCAATTTGTGTTCGAAGTTGTTGTTATAATAATATAAACATATCCAATAATATACAAATCTGAAAACCTCCAATCATTCCTGAAATATTTCCGTAAAAATCGAGGGCACCGACTTTTAAAATAAAACTCATTTTCATAGATGCATTTCAGAAGTTGTTAAGGTTTCACAGATTTCAATGCTATTTGATATACTTTTATTATTATGAGAAGAAATTCTAACACAAATTCCAGTAGAAACACGAAAATTTAAAAAACTGCTCTTTCACGAACTTTCATAAAAGTGGCTATTTTTCAACATGCTGTATGTTCGGACGCATGAGAGGTAAAACATTTCACTTTTGCAGATTTGCTTGTAATCAAGTCTACTTTTATTCATGTTCCGACTATTTATTTCTACAGTGCACAGGAAATAAGATATTTCACAAAAACTAAAACCAAATATTTTTTCCGCAAATCTTTCAGATAAATATAACTTCCGAAGGATTTATCTCCTAAACTATTCAAAATAAATAATTTTTTCTCCTTCTAACTGGGAATTCATTGTACCTCAATTTTTGTCAGAAGAATTTGAAATACCATGCTCTGAAGTAGAAGAATATTTTAAAAACTGATAAAAACTGCAATTTTTCACACTTTTTCTAAAATTTTAATGGATCCCGGATGTCAAAAGGTGTTTAACGTTTAGATACTTTTTTCGATACCAAACTACAGAGTTTGAGCTACAAAAGCACCACTTTGCAGTTATTTTTACGAAAATATACATTGTAGCCTGAAAGTAAACATGAAAAATTATATTTATCCGATAATTTCTCCAGCGACATTTTTTCTTTTTGGTCTCAGAATAATCGTGAGGCATCACTGAAATGATTTCGAAAGAAACAGGAGAGGTGCAAGCCCTTTTGGGTTGAACTCAATCCAAGCCCATGTGGGCATGGAATTTAATCAAACTAAGATATAAATTCCAAATTCAAATATTTTTGATGTGCTGGATCAAGAAACAATGATTATTCAATCGCCTGCTAATGCCTCAATGTAGAATTAAATTTACGTAAATTAAACGCCAAATTTCGTTACGCTCAGTCGGACCAGCATTTATGCGAAAATAACTTGATGCAACCGACTACATATAAATATTCATAAATTAAATATTAATAAAATATAAATTGGTTTGGTAATTGCGGATAATTTCCAGGTGGGTTTGTTCCGCATTCAAAGAAAAGAAGATACAATAAAGTTGACATGGTAATCATTCCAAATTTTTAGCTCATGAAGGTAATTTTTGTTGCAGCTAGAAAGTACTCTGAAATCCAGGTAAAAATTGCACTCAGAAAAATGATTGTCTTGAATCAAAGGAGCCGTTTCTTTCACATAATTCTTTTCACTTGACCAAAAATGACTTCAGAATGGAGAAAATTATTTTAAATTGAAAAAAGTTCTCACTGGAACAAAACGCGGTTTCTTTGAATCAAAGAAACGGTGTTTTGATCAAAAGAAATTCGTTTGAATCAAAGATAATCTGTTTTGTATGAGAGGCAACAAATATTTTTCTTTGATTCAAAGATACTTTCTTTGAATCAAAGAATATTTTTTCTGAGTGAATGCTTCATTTTTTTCTGTGAAATTACAATTGTTTTTGTTCATTCTATATAAACTGTACATTCGGTCTCCATAGAAATTCGAAATATTATGAACCCTCCAGTTTCAAACCATGGATTGAATCAATATACCATTTTTTTAGTGAAAAAATCGATTGATTGCACACAAATTCTGACGAGACTGTATGTAAGACTGTAAGATTCTGAAAATATAAATGTGCATTGTTTCCAAGAATATAAAATTTGATATTGATAGAGTGAGGGTGGGTGGTATACACGTGTAGTATAAATTTTCCATAAAATGTAACGGGATAGAGTGACTGTCCCGTGAACAGGTAGGATTTATGGTGAGCTCTCGGTTGCCGGAAGGAAGGTAAACACGTTGATGTACTACGTTATTGCATAACCGCATTTCCCCACATTGTTGGTTTATGCGTTCTGCTTGGACAGAAGATCTATGGAAAAACACGCTCTAAGGGACCTCTATAATATATAAGATAGACACCCGGATGAGTCACGTAGGTTATAGGAGCTTCACACGTACGAATGCACTTTAGAAACTCGAACACATTAAATCCCACACTGAGTAAAAAAGGTATTTTAATCAAATAAAATTTCTTGGATTCAAAGAAATGGTGTAGCAGAATGTGACTGAAGAAATATTTCTTTTGTATCCAACAAACGAAATGATTAAGGCAAAGAAATATTCATTTGACACTGTGAGATATTCGTTGAGCGAATTAGATTTTTTACTGCTGTAGGAAATAAGTATTCAATATGATTGGTAAGTTCCTTACTGTAAATAGGTATGACGTAAGTTTAATAAATTAATTATCACATACTATAATACCCCTTTTTATGAAAAAAAGGAGAAATATATCTTCGGTACCGTAACCTCGAATTAATTTTAATACAACAAATGCAGGGTGCCAGACCTATCTTGGGTCAAAAACAACAATCTAACGACGAATTGAGCGAAATCTCAATTAAAACCAAAAATTATTGAAATTCTTAATTTCAAATTCTAAAGTTATCTCAACAAAATGACAATAGTGAGGTTACGATGTACCGGTATGAATTTATCTCTAAATCTGAATAGCTCAATGACTTACGAAAGCATTAGACGGGATGGTTTGCAAAGGACAAAGGTTTCTTAACATTACGAATAATAACTCGATCAGTTAAAATAGCAATTAACAAATCTGATTTATTCAATGCAACCAAGGGCTAATTTTTGTTGACAGTATCTTTTTAAAGCAAATTTTAACCGTCGAATAACAATTCTAAATCTCTCAAAGAAAATCAACATGAACCTCTTTCTTAGATTTGACACATTTCTTAGTAACGCCGTGATTTTACAAATCAAAATATTTCTTAAATTAACCAAAATCAATTTTTTTCTTGATACTCCACGTGCTCGAGAATTGGGTTCAGGATTGGGGCGAATAATTGGTTTTACAAAAGTAAGTGGGGGGGGGGGTCGACAACTATTCACATAAATAAGGGATAAATCACTTAATTTGGGTCGCAACTATTTCAGAGAACAACAAAATATTGGGGGCTCAATTTTGGAGTGCAACTAGACAAAGGACAATACACATAATGTAATCAAAGTAACAACCAATCATATAAAAATTCATGTCGACAGTTCAAATTAACGAAATTCAAATAATCATATCTATAAAAGCGACTACTCGTGGCAAATCTCGCAGCGTCGTGGGAACTTATTTTCACATTAGAATTTCAGCTTTTTTGGCCGTCATTCAATTTTTCAGTTCATTAGGAAGAATGGAATTTTGACTTTCTTCGTCAACTACAAAATGTTTTAATTTTAGGAGGCACAATTCGAAAGGGGGAAGAAAGGGCTGGAGATATCACACTAAACCACAAAAAATTGGGGTGACACAACCAGGCTGATTCGTTTAACAAACAACTGGAACTCGTCCTCCTCGTGAAAATGTTCTCCGGGTGCAAGGTTGTTCGTCTCCAGGAAGGGGATCAGGGCTGTGTCCAACTTCTTTTGTCTTGAAACTTTATGAGCGATTTTGTAACGTTCCGACTACTTCGGAGTCCGCAACGAAGAAGGGAGCGAGTCTCGAATTGAGATTTCGCTCATCAAGTCGGTAGTCGGTATTCTCCTCGAACTCAATGCGTGGTTCTCATTGGACGCAACCCTGGTCTTTTCTAGTGGGATGCGTATGGGAGTCTCGACTATGATTGGAGGACAGACGTTGGGAGTGCTACCATCGCCGTAGAATTTGAATCTAAATACAGTAATTATATGCGCCTTCAATAATTAAAATCTTCTCGCATCCAGGGTCCCGGTAGAGTTCTACGCCAGTTAGAGGAGCCTGTAGAACCTAGTGACTTGTTTAGAGCAATTCAGGCTCTCGGCATCTCAACAATGATTGACCGTGAGAGGTTAGGGATGTTAGGTTGGCAGCAATGAAAGATGGCGGGCGATGGCGCGCATAATTGAATTCTGCCTCACTCATCTGGAAGTAGTAATCCGAGTTAAATGTTCTGATGTCCTTCGATTCTCAATGTTCCTCGTTGTCCATCGACGATGTTGATTTCGAGGAGGCGGTACATACAATGAAAATGAAAATCGAAACGAATCAACCTAAAGTTAAGTTATAAAAATGTTGACGAATCGAGCCGTGAACAAATTACTTAATTTGACTAATGACATATGCTTTTGGAATAACAATAACAACTCCTCACATAAAAGAAATATCTCCTTCAATTAATTGATATTGCTTATAGTTATCTAAATATTTCTTTCATTCAAAGAAACCAAAATATTTGAACCAGGCAACGGTTTTTTATTTATTCCAAATAGATTTTTTTTCAATTCAAAAGCTTGAAATAATAGAACTGAAAAAATATTTTCTTGAATGCGAAAACGAATCTGAAAGAAACTAGATTCTTAGTTTTAATGATATCAATTCCTTGGGTTTATTATCTCACATTCTCATAGGCCAAGAAATATTTCTTTGTTTCGAAGAAATGTCACTCAGAGAGAAGATTTCTTTGAATCAGTACCCGAATTTGTTGTCTTTAAACAATATTCATTAGAGTGAAGCAAACAGTTTCCTTGGCTCAAAGAAATGGAATCAAAGAAATGCATTTCTTTGGATCCAAGAATTTTCTTTCAGCGCAGATATATTTTGTATCTGAAGTTGGATAAAAACGTTGTTTGCAGCGTTTTTATCCAACATCAGATAAAAAATATCTCTGGGATTTACGGCGCATGTGGGGAAAGCGGCGCACCCTTGATTCTGCATCTCTGAATGGGATATTTGCTTCTTCGAGGTGAAAAATATAAAGGATTGCAGCTAACAATCGTTAAACTTCAATTGAAAAACGCAGGAGAAGCACTATCGCTTTTTACATACAGAATTAAGGGTGCGCCGCTTTCCCCACATATGCGCCGCTTATCCTCAATTACGTTATAGTACAATGCTTGCGCGTGATCGCACGTGATAACAGGTGATTGAAGGTGATTGCAATCATTTCAGGTGAGTGCAATATGAATTGAAAGTTATTTCAAGTGAATACAGTGATCGCAACCTTGACGAAAGTTTTGGATAGAAATTCATTTCGAATCATTCCGAACCAATCCGAATCAGTCTAAACTAATCCAAAAAACTTCTTAATTTCGTTCGATCCAAATCGGTAAAAAAATAATCTGACTTAATCCGATTCATTCCGAACTTCCAATCCGAATCAGCCTGTAACATTCCGAACCAAATTTTTAATCCGAATCAATCCGAACTTGAATTGACAGACTAAAAATTCAGTATATATAAATCCAAGTTCGGACTGATTCACATTTATTCGGATTGAGAATTTGGTTCATATTGGTTCGGATTGATTGGTATTGCAAGTTGGGATTAAATCGGGTCAAGTCGGATCAATTTTTAACCGATTTGGATCGAGCGAAATGGAGAACTTTCACGGATTCGTTCGGATTTATTTCGACTAGTTCGGATACTGATTTCGGAATAATTCGGAATGATTCAGATTGAATTCCTATGCGAAACTTCCGCCAGGGAAGTGAGTGCAACGATTTGATGTGATTTAAGGGATTTCAATGATTGCAGACGATTGCAGACGATTGCAGTGATGTCAGATGAGTACAATCTGAATTAAAAGAGTAGTTAATTAAGTAAGGGAGGAGGTGAGAAAGGAGATGGAGAGGGGGTAGAAGAGTTTGGTGAGAGGGCGAATGCAGAGAAAGTAAGGACAGGATGCACGAGAGTGTAAGAAAATGGAGGAATGGGGAAATGGAGGAATGGAAACTCAAGAGGAGAAAAAGAAATTAAGAGAGAATGTTGAGTGAAAAAAGACAGAGAGAGAGGAGGAAAGGTACATAGAAGAGGTCGAGAAAGCGGTAAAGGAAGGGAGGGAATGGAAAGTGATAAACAGGCGAAAAGGGAGGAAAGGAGGGCATAAATGAGGAAGTCAAAATGGACGAGTGGACGGAATATTTCAAGAGACTTTCAGGTAGCGTGGAGAATAGGGTAAAGGGTGAAGGAAGCAAGGCGGTAGCGGAGGACGAGGACAGCGTTAGAGAGATGTACAGGTGACGAAAGAGTGGGGAGAGTATGGAAGGAAGAATAAAGTGGGTTTTGAATGGGAATAGTCAAGGTGAGGAATGGATGAAGAAGCTAGAATAAGAGAAGGAAGGATAAAAGGAGGAAAGTTATGAAGTAGTGTTGCGGAAAGAGCTACAATTTTCAGATTGGTAATAATAAGAGGAAACGGAAGCCCAGGGTGAGGTCGCAAGCGTTTAGGGTAAGAAATAGTTGGTAAGGTTGTATATAAAAATTGTCAATGCTAAAACGTTTAATGGTTCTGTAAAGACTCTTATTCCCATAAAAGAGAGCAAGTATAAACAAAATAAAGAAGAGCACAATCTGAATTTAAAGTCTGAACAGAAATGTATTATTTCGCAAGAACCTTTCAGATACTTGCTCTGAGTTCTTAGAAGAAGATGAATGAAATTTCTCATATTCCTTCTTTAAATTCGGGTTTCATTTTTAACCCAATCTCGACATTGCACTACTTCTGTATGGAGACCCGGTAAATATGCTTCATTACATCCGTCACCCCAAGACGTAATTCCAATGAGTATTTTGCTGACACTAACTAATGGATCGCCAAAGTCACCCTGAAACATTAATTTATTCATTAGTTTATTGTAATTCATCGAGGGCAAAATCCTGATCACAAGAGGGTGTGTATTTTAGTGAATATTCTATATAAGAGTTATCACCTAAAATAAACACTATTTTCTGACAGTATATTCACAAATAGAGATCGAAGGCTCTTATTTTTAATGCATTCACTATGAAAAAACGCTTGATCAATCACATTTTTGGAATCCAATCAAAATATATCTTTTTATAAAGGAATATTTGGTGGAAATTAACTTCTAGCATTTTTCTATGCTGGGCAGACGATCATAAAATGTTCTAATGAATCTAACCCACTTGACTTGCACGTCTGGTACACACTCTTTGAATCAAACAAGTATTTTTCACCCATCCAAAATAATTTACTTTCTTTGATACTATTCAAGCTTAACTGGCATAAAAGACTCAATTTGCTGAAGTTTATCTCTTTTCGAAGGTAGTAGCAAGATGCAGAAATATCCTCGTATACTTGAGAATATCTTGAGTTAGACACTGCCTATATATCCTCGTTTTTTATATTCTCTTGTAACTTACAAGGAGAGGTCGCGAAATGCGGAACGCCGATCCGACTGGAGCTTCACAGGGTGAAAGTAAATCAACGTTCATTAGATACGTATTTTTTCTTTCGATAATGGGCTTGAATTCCCTAGACATCTATGCTTGAGTATTTACCGCTTTTGAACTCGGTCCGCGTTCGGCAGTGGCGAAACGAGCGGTCCACGCTCGGCAGTAGCGAGTTGAGCGTTCAAGTCCTGATAACTCGGAAATTAAATCCTATTGGATCGAAAGAAACAATACATACCTAATGGATTTTGATGCTTTTTAATCCTTTAGACTCCCAGTCGAATCGGCGTCCCGCATCTCGCGGCTTTTCTGTTAGTAATTATCTTATCAAAAGATCGTCTTGGGTAATCTGGGCATATTTGTGAAAACCCATTTAAATCATAATTCATCAAGAAGGTGCTCCAGTTGAGAAACCCAGTTGAATTCAATTGTACATTTGTCTCTTATGAGCCGGAAAAGCCTGAATAGATTGGTTCTAGATCAACCTACAAAATTTGATCTTGGCACTATGACCTATTTTCTTAATTTCTCATTTCTGCTTTCATACATTTTATAATAATTTTTTTTCAGGTTATTTCAAGTTACAATTAACTCAAATGTAAACCCAGTACTTATCCAAAAAAGGTTGCCGAAATGTTTTACAAACAAAAAGGTTTTACACACATCTGGTAAAAAAAACGACACCCTCGTTATCTATAAACAATGGTATTCCGAGGAAAATGCCATATAAAAAAAATGTGCATTTTTTAGTATGTTTTATTAAGTACTTTATAAATGATTTGACTAAGTTTCTATGTTATAATTTTTCTCATTTTACTATTTTATAGATGCTTATTGTTTTTTGTATACATTCAAGATACTTTTCGATCTACTTAATATTTGGGTTTTTCAAATATTCTGTTAATATAATTACAAGGTCTTCCTAGTATTTATCGTAAACAAAATAAGTTTGCCAGAAAGATGTACATAAGTTTGAGGTATAATAATTAAATTCAATGTGTTTCAGAACAATGCGCATCGCATTTTTCGAGTGTCGTCCCATTTCAAAATTCTAAAGACTTTTTTGTGTAACATCTCTATTAAAATTTATTGACTGCTTTGGACAAAATTTGTAGTGTATTCTCAATAAGCGTTGTCATGAATTGTAACAAAACATTGAATTCCAATCTGTGGATTTTTTACGCAGGAAGTTAATTTTTTATCTTATTTGATTTTTCTGTTTTGATTGTATGGATTTCAATGAAATTGATACAAACTGGGGTGATGGAATGGATGTTATTAGAGGACCGGTGAAAAATATCAAGGAATTTTAATTATTTAGTAAAAAACTGAGTTTAACTGCACTGCAGTAAGAAATGTCAATAAAATGCAAGATTCATGGGGTTTTTCCAAATAAGATATTTGACATTAACAAGAAAGTTTGCTTTGATTTTAACAACAAAAGAAACACAGAAAACTTTAATAAAACCACTAATAAATTCAGGAAATCTATCTTAATTTTGGTTATAAAAGATTGCCATGCACAAATACACAGTCTAAATGAGAACATTAGATAGACTCTAGATAAATTGAATAAGAAGGTACCGGTTTACATCTCAAAAAATAACTTGTAAAAGAAACTGAATTTAATAAAAAAGCCTTTAGAAATAATAAAAAATATAAACGAAAATTTGAAAACATTCTTAATATCTGAAGTGATATTAAAAAATTGACCCTGAATATTCACATGACTCTTTTTTAAGACCAATCTGACCTATGGTTTTTAAACATTTTTAACGTAGAGATTCCACAAAGAGTAATCAACATTTTTAGGGTGGGTGAGGGTTTTAGTAACAAATATGGGGAAAAAAGTACATTCAATCCTCTGAAATCATTAAAGACATTAAAGCTATTATTTCAAAATTACCAGAAAACAAAGTAGAAGAATTTAGAGAAAAATTTATGGGTTTGTCAAATGATTTTTGTTAATAATGGGTTTCCACAAAGCTTATTAGAAAAAGAATTAAACGAAAGATTTTTTGAAACAAAATTTTTTTTGAAACGTCATCCTGAAACACTAATTCCTAAGGCTGATAAAGGGAGTGTTATGGCTGCGATATTGAAAAATGTTTATAATCAAAAAATGATGCACATTTTGAATGATTAAGATAGTTTTACAGTTATTCTAAATGATCCTACAAGAATGCTTCAGAAACGTATATCTAAAATTCTAGAGAGATTAAGGCTTGAAAAATGTTTGGGGAATATTATTGAAAGGTGCTACATTGACACAATTCATGCTTATCTATCCTTGGCCTATGGCCTGGTTAAAGCTCATAAGGCAGATTTTTCTTTACGACCAGTTATTTCGACAATAGGTTCACTCACGAGAAAGTAAGAACAACTCCTTCGCAAAGTTATCGAAGAATCGGTAACCCTTTCTCAGTTTTGTCACAATTCTTGCTGAAATTGTGATGGGAGATTTGGAAAATGAAGTTTTTGATCAAATTAATTTTGAGTTGGACTTTTATGCAAGATATGTTGATGATTC
>JAUMHM010053542.1:0-14889 GCA_032362435.1 Melikaiella ostensackeni
TTTTACCCCACCATCCACGGGCTGGGTTGCAGCCAAGTGCATAATGGGAGGACCTACAGCTTAAGGTGGAATCCGAACCACCAGAACCTCGGTAAAAGTACATGGAAAAATTTAATTATTAAATTTATTATTATTATTATTATTATTATCATTATTATTATTATATTTAACTTTGTCTCAGAAACCCCGGTGCGTCATCATCAACCACGGACTAAGTCAAGTGCCTGATGAGTTAAAGATATTAGATATGGTAAATTTGGGAACGGGATGTTTAGAAAGAGAAGAAATAGGTTTAAGATCAATCTCACAACGTCGCTCCGACACTAGTCGCTTGATCAATCTCTCTAGAATTCAACCCAGGTGAAGAGCTTCGCAAGGCCATTATAATAACGGAAATAATTATAAGAATCCACTAAGAAAACCTCTTCATGTAGGGCCATTAGTATCCGAAGTTTTTCACTTCAGGTATCACTCTTCTTCTTATAAACAATTGCTCTCCATACATTCCTATCCTTACATACCTCTTTTAATCCCGTTACATCCATGCATCGTTTCATGCATGTTCTTGTTTTTCTACGACTTCGAATATCCCTTCTCTTCAGGGTCTCACTCACACATTCCAACCACTCTTTCATCGGTCTACCTCTGGGTACGCTACCTCTCACTTTACCTAGATATACTTGATTCATTAAACGTTCTCCACTCGTTCTCTCAACATGACCAAACCAACTTAGCAAATTTCTTTCACTCTTGTTTGTTTCTTCTACACCACATTCTTTGAGAACACACTCATTACCGACTTTGTCCATTAGCGTTTCACCGCACATATTCCGAAGAAACTGCATTCCAACCTTGTTCACTTTGCTTCTATCATTTTCTTGAAGCTTCCAGGTTTCACTACCATACAACACTGTGGGTGTAAGCACAGAGTTATATATTGCAATTTTAGTTCCATTCATTACATTTTTGCTTATAGTAATAGCTTGTACACTGCCAATAATCTTTCTACCCTCGTTTATATGTCTGAATATCTCTGCATCAATCCTTCCGTCAGCAGTAAATAAGCTTCGAAGATACACGAACGCATCAACTTGTTCTTTCCTCTCTTCATTTAAGGCAATGTTGCATCCTGTTTTCTCACCCCTTCTTTCAAAAACGATAATTTTTTTGCATTTGCGTTAATTTTAAGATCCATACTCTTCATGCTGGTATCCAATCTGCTCATCATTCTCTACAAATCGTCGGCTGATTCCGCTATAACAATCTTATCATCTGCAAACGCCAGTCCACGTACTTTCACTGTCCCGAGATCAACACCTTCCTCGTCTACAAGGGCCATTCTTAGGCATTTGTCCATGTATATATTGAACATTCAGGAGGACATAACGCAGCCTTGCCTTAAGCCCTGTTTATATTAAACTAATCGTTCAGTTGTTCATTCACTCTTACACTTGCTCGACTACCATTGTATACTGCTTTTATTGCTCTTAGAAGCCAATCATTCACTCCATACTCTTTTAGGACTTTTCAAAGTTTAGATCAATTCACCTTGTTGAAATCTTTTTCCAGATCAGCAAATGCACAAAAAACTCTTTTGTTATCTTCCAAACTTTTTTCTATGCTCTGACGCAAGCTATATATCTGACCCGCACATGATCTACCTGGTATAAATTCACATTGAACTTCCCAAATCGTTTCTTTAGTTATTCTCACGACCTTCTCAATCAATATTTTGGTGAATATTTTTTTTGCCCGCGGTATTTAATAGGCCAATTGCTCTATAGTGAGCACAGTCGCCCTTATCACCCTTTCTCTTGTAGATTGTGACGATAATCGCATCATTCCAAACATTTGTAACTTCACCATGCGCAGCACACATATTCATAAATTCGCTTAGTCACACAAACAGATATTTTCCACCGCTCGTAAGCATTTCAGCGGTGATGCCATCCATACCAGCAGCCTTGCCATTCTTTAGTTTCTCAATTACGGATATAATGTCGTCGAAATTGATTCTTCTTCCGCTACCTTCAACGGGAATGTCTAACGTATTCTTCTTCAATGAAAAGTTTGTTATGCTCCATTGATTGATCTCCATACAATCTCTTGAAAGGATCTCTCATACAGTTGGAAATTAAGCAATAATTTTTAATTTGAGCAATTCCATTTGAAATAATATAAAACTTAATTTTATGAAATTGAAAAATGACGAATTAAAGATGCTTACAACAGTATTATTATTATTATTATTTTATAAGGTTAGGATTTAAAAAAAGAAGTATAATGTGGCACCAAGTTGAAAATATCTTAAGAGCATGACATTGAATTTCATAAAAAACAGACGTCATCTCTATATTACAATCGGCAGGGTACACAATAAATTAACTTGATACGTTTGTTCGTTATCTATCTTGCGTTCGTCATGAAAAAAGTAAGACATCTTGTAAATTCCGTGAAACTGAATGATTTATTTAAATTGTTTCGAGATATTTATGACAGTCACAGAAAAACACGTTTTATCTTGAAGGACGATGTTTCATATTTAAAAATTCAGAGAAATTTTCAATATTTTGGAAAATTCAGTTTCTGAAAATTTTGTTATTTGTCTAAATTTTCGCATGAGAGCTGAATTTTCAATTTTTTATTGTCCATTTTATCTAAGAATTCAAAAAATCGACAAAAAGTGAAGTTGAGTGATTATACAATTGCTTTTTGTGTAATTTGAACATACATTCCATATATATGTTTATTTTCTGAAAATTTTTGATGAGTATAATTGGTATAGCAAAAAAAAAAAATTGTGGCATAAATAGCACGGTAAAATTCTGGGATAGGCATACATTATATTTGATGAAATTTATTGGATTAAATAAATATCAGATACCTGCTACTATTTTAATGTTTGACTTTTACACCTAAAAAATTTTTAATGCATAAAAATAATAATTTTATTGCGAATAAACTATATTTACCTACTATAAAACCTCAAACATTAATTTAGTATGAAATATGAACAGTTTGAATTCATTTATAACATATTTTGTTACAAAAGAAATACCAAACATTATCATCTCAAATATTTCCTTAAATTTTCGAGAAGATAAAATTAAGTACACTTCTATTGCAAAATTAAAAACTTCTGCAAAACTAAAGAAATTTCATCTTATTTCAAGTCATTTTAGATACAAAATTTTATCTTCTTCATAAATTGTTATAGCATTTATACTACTCAACATAAAACACGTGTCAACTTGATTTTCGTCAGCTTCGTACATAAAAAAGTGGTGAATATTTTTTTTAGTCTGTTTGTTGTTATCCATTCAAAATGCACAATTACTAAGCTTGGAATGTCGTTAAATTTCAAGCATCCTGTGATGAAAAGTTCTAACTCTTTTCGATTCTTATATAATACTTTAACGTAACATAATAATAATATAAAATGAGCCACCCTAATATATAAGTTTGTTAATTTAAGCAAGAATCAAAACTGGTCTTACTTTCGTTGAAATGAATTTCGCTAAATATTCAAGGAAACAATTTTTTTGAAACTCAAATTATTTTTAATTAATTATTAAAATGAAGAAAAAAGACCTCATCACTAGAACGGAGTGAAAATGATGAAATGAAATGAATCGCTCGAGACGGAGGAAAAAGATTTGTGGGTTGGCATCCAAAAAAGGAAACAAAATTTTGAAATCGGATAATATCTTTTGTTCGCTTTCTGAAGTTGAAAATTCAAATTCTTCAAAAATCGAAAAAATTTCTTATTGGTTGAAAAATTATTGCAATTTTTTTGTATATACAGTTTTTTCTAGTGAACAGTAATAAATAATTACCCCTAAGATTCACCCCTAGTTCTTTCAATGAAAAATTCTCAAAGTGTCCTCATCTAAAGCAACTATACAATTTTTTTAATGGAAATAGTTACACAGGTCACTTTTAAAAAATTCCAGGTCACGTTCTTAACCCCACAATAATATTAAACAACCCCCGCAATGCAACCCTAGTTCTTTTAACAACAAACTTCCAAAGTGTCCTTATCTAAAGCAGCCATAGATTTTGTTATTGAAAATAGTCACACAGGATACCTTCAAAAAACTCCATGTTATGTTTCTAGTCCTACAATAATATTCTACAATCCCTACAATCTACCCCTAGTTTTTTTCAAGAAAAATTTTCAAATTTCTCCATCTAAAGTAGCCATAAAATTTTTTAAATAGAAATAGCAACACGCGTCACATTCAGAAAATTCCATGTTATGTTCTCAACCCAACAGTTATAATCAACAACTCCTGAAATTCACCCCTAGTTTTTGAACCAAAAATTCCCAAAGTTCCTTCATCTAAAGCAGCTATAAATTCTCAAAATGAAAGTAGTTACGTAGGTAACTTTAAAAAATAATCCAGGTTATGTTTCCAACCACACAATAGTACTCAACAATTCCTAAAAAGAACCCCTAGTTCTTTTAGTGAAACAATTCCAAATTGTCTTTAGGCAAAACAGCGATAACATTTCTGAATTGAAAATAGTCACACAGGTTACCTTCAGAAAACTTCATATAATTTTCTCAACCCAACAGTAATTTTCGAAAACCCCTATATTCCAACCCTATTTCTTCTAATGAAAAGTTTTCAAAGTGTCTTCGTCTAAAACAGCCATGAAATTTATAAAATAAAAATAGTCACACAGGTTACTTTCATAAAACTGCAGATTAAGTTCTCCATCTCGCAATAATATTCAACAACCCATAAAATCCATTCCTATCACTTTTAACGAAACAATTCCCAAGTGTCTCTGTGTGAAATATCCATACAATTTTTCAATTGAAAATCGTCACACAGTTCACCTTCAGAATACTCCAGCTTTTTTTCAACCGCACCATATTATTCAGAAACTTCCAAAAACAGCCCCTATCACTTTTGTCGGACCAATTCAACAATTTTAGATGAAGAGATTTCGAAAATTTTTCGTTAGAAGAACTAGAGGTGAATTATAGAGGTGTTCGAATATTTTTGTTAGACTTGAAACATAATATGGAGTTTTTTGAAAGTTACTCTTGTAACTATTCTCATTTTAAAAAATGTATAGCTGCTTTAGAGATTTCTGAAAGTGATCTGTCTGACTATTTTCATCTGAAACATTTTGACAGACACTTTGGAAATTTTTCGTTAAATTAACAAGAAGTGGATTTCAGGGATGTTTGAATATTATCGTGGGGCTAGAAATGTATTCTGGAGTTTTTGGAAACTCACCTGTTCGACTATTTTCATTCAAAATATTTTATATCTGTTTCAGCTGAAGACACGTTGGAAGTTTTCCTTCAAAAGAAGTAGGTGTGGATTTTAAGGGTGTTTGAATATTATTGTAGGGTTGAAAAAAAAACATGGAGTTTTTTGAAAGTTTTTTGGAAATTTTTCGTTAAAAAAACATGGGGTGGATTGTATGGGTGTTTGAATATTATTGTGGGGTTGAAAAAATTACCTGAAGTTTCTTAGAAGTGACCTTTCTGACTATTCCCATTTAAAAAATGTTATGGCAGTTCTTGCTGAAGACAAACTTAGAAATTTTTCTATAAAAGAACTAGAGCTGGATTGTAGGGGTGTTTGAACATCATTGCGGTGTTCGGAACATGAACCGAAGTTTTTTGAAAGTGACTTGTTTGACCTTTTTGATTAAAAAAATTTTATAGCTGTTTCAGCTGAAGACACTTTGGAAACTTTTCGATAAAAGAACTGGGTATGGATTTTAGGAATGTTCGAATATTATTGTGGTCTTAGGAACATATCCTGGAGTTTTTTGAACGTGGCCTGTTTGACTACTTTCATTTAAAATATTTTATGACTGTTATAGCCGAAGACACTTTGGAAGCTCTTCTTCAAAAAAACTAGGAATAAAGTTGCTTTAAGTCATTTACATTATGAAGAATGAGTTTTTCACCAAAAACTTTGAAGTTGGTTTTTAGCCACTCTTGGTGTCTCTCAGCCCACTGTGCATTTGGAAATTCATACTTCATTCCGAAGGCGAAATTCTGTGTAGAAACTGTATCTACGACTTTGTAAGCCAAATCATTTGAAAGATTGAAGAATTTCGCGTCGAATCCTTCTAGGTTGAAATTATTTTAATAAACGAGTCAAAAAATATTGAGCTTTAATGTCGAAAGTTTTTTTCTTTGCAAAATTAACATTTTGAAATCTTGTGTTGAACTGTTCGCAAAATCTAGAAAAGTTTTCCTTAAAATTTGGAAAAATATCAAATGAAGAGTAAATGCTACGATGAAACTTTTGTGTAGCTTTCTTTCACCTTTGAAAACTGAGAAAATCACATATATTTCGTTCCTATTTTTGTTCCGAAATAGTACTGGTCAAACCGCATATAATGTTCGATATTAAGAGTAATGCGTCTTTCAAAAAAATAGTATCTACACAACTTGAAGCACTCTTAATTTGAAATTACCTAATTCTCGAAATCCAATCTTTCTGTATTCGATTTTGTATAGAGTGGATTTATAAGCGTTCAGGTATTAGACACCTTTAATTTCTAGACTTCAAAATTTTGAACGATCTCAATTTTAAGCATGAAATATGGAATTTTTCAACCTAAAAATTGTTCTAATTTGAGCCTAATTTTTCGAAGATTCAATTCCAAACTATTGAGTTTCTTAAAATTCTGTAACTCATGTAATACATGTTGATCGTTTGGAAATAATAAATTTTTACATATAAGCATTTTTTCATAAAAATACATACGTTATAACATTAGGAAAATCAGTTATCACGTATATACAATTACGAAATTAATTTAATAAATGGCCATTCTTATTTTAGAAAAAATTTAATTACTCGATAAATCATGACAGCGTAAGAATAATATCGAATACATATCATTCATTATAATATGTAACACACAAAGACACACACGCTACTCATCGCTTATCATTGCATATTTATTATTACATTAGAGACCATTTTTTCAATTTTTGTTGGGTTTCGAAGGAAACCCTTATAATCACGTGCTAGAGCCTGGTCGCCTTTTCCTTCGGCTCAAAAAAAAAAAAAAAAAAAAAAAAAAACTATTAAAGCTATGACCCTGAGGTTTTTCATTCCATGCATAAGACATCAATGCGGAGCGTAAAAAACATCACTTGAACGTAACATCGAAGCCATACCCGCGTGCCAGAAAATTGCCACAGCATTTGCGAGATGGATGCAAAAAGCTGTCATTCTTAGGTCGCTCCGTGTCCTTAACACTCACGAGGGAATCGCCGGTCCCTCATCGTGACTCCATTGAAACATGTGGTCACCCATCTCACGGTTGTAAAACGTGGCCATGGGTGTGATTTATCGCGCTTCTACTGGGAGCCAGCCTCATTTTCATAGATGGCAGTCGCTCTCAGCGGGACCCTACGGTGGTTGTTTGACCAATTTTTTTCAAACCATATATGTTTCAATGAACTTTTTGAATGATTATAACACTTGGCTATTACAAAATACTGATATGTAAAAATATATCACTATCTGTACTTGTCTTTATTTTGCTATCTTACCACATTGATTTTTTTTTAAGTCAAATAATCGAAGGGATCATTTTCGAAGTGTTGATAAAGTACGGCTGCATTGATTGATTGCGTAAATAATTCTGGTTTTTCCGATTTAAAGCAATAACTTGTAGATACATAAGGCAAGCAGAAATTTACAAGTTTCACAATATTATCGAGATTCGCCAATTCTAGATGCGGTCGGTAGTATATAGTAAACACTAGATCAAGAAAATTTGAAACTTCGGTAAAAATTCACTTTCCCTTTTGAACAAACTTAACATTAATTATAATAAATTATGAGCAGGAGTAATATTCAGTAAATTATGTTCTTATTCAGGAATATTACACAATTTTTATATAAACATTGTTAGTTATTTATTTTGAGGGTCATTCATAAAATACATTATATTCAAAATTACTGAAATTCCTGCCGATAGACAGACCAGTACTGATTCAGTACTACTCGGTTTTCTTTACCTAAGAATCTACAGAATATGAATTTTCATCTTTGAAATTAGACTGTTCTAAATCATTCATTACGAGCAGCATTTGAATGGATTTATGGCCATATAATACTTACCCGATTCCTACCAAATTTTTCACTCGATATCTCATTTCCTGTGCATGTCAGTTATTGAAAAAAATGTCCGTAAGGTAAGAATAGGGTACGAATTGCCCTATTGCAATATTTACCCAGTGAGTATTACATGGCCTTAAAGGGAAAATCAGCGCACACCTCAGGTAGAGAAAAATCGAGTGGTATTAAATCAGTACTGATGTCGTAGTGCCGTTTAAACATTGTTTCAGTGCTTGTCTATCAGCAGAGAATCGATAGGGCTATATATCAATGATTTCAAGGCTCTCGGTCATGTCCACGACGTATTCTATATAAAGGAACAGGAGGTGAGTCACTAATATTTAGAATTCTTCGGTAAACTAAACTCATAGGGGAAAGTGCAACCCATCGATTAGTAACACGACTTACGTGGGCAACTATATCCAAATGCTGACTTGCGTCAAATACACGTATTAAGTAAGAGTCTATCGTGAAGTTGTTGCCACTTGCAAGTTTAACTTTGATAACATCTCTTGTCTCAGGATTTCTCACCACTTTTATTCTATAATCATGTATTGTCAATTCTTCCCATTCAGTAGGACTTGAAGGCCTTGGGCTTGAACGACCATTGCTTGATCCTGCACCCGATGATGAACAGCATATGTGATTTCCCAAACCTTACTTACTTACTAAGTTACTTAAGTGAAACAAAAGTAGAGATTTATAACATTTTGCACGTAAAAAAAAATATGAGTTCCTTCGCATTGGGATCAAATTCGTGATACAAAATAATTATTTTACCATCGAATTCATATCGACGTTATTATTATGTTCTTGCCAATATGTTTGACTAGTCTTGAACCTACCAGCAACGCGGATATGAAATCGATACGAAAAAAATTACTTTGTATCACTAATTTAATCTCACTGAAAAGGTACCCTCAAGCTGACTATCGTTACCAGCAGATTTCTCCACATCTTCAATTTCCTTAAGTTTCAGAAAGAATATTTCATTACCTTCTGTCTCTTTAAATTTAAAATTCATAATTTCAAGTAAATGCGAGTTACGAATTTTTTTATGAGACAAAATTTGGCTTTCCACTTATACAAAAATAAGAAAAATATTCATTAATACACGAAAGTCTAAAAACCCGGCAAAAGCCTGGACAAAGTCAGTAACGTATGGTCACCCTGATTACACTTACCCAAAGAATCCAGATAAACCGCAAATGTAAGAAAAAGAATGCAGCTAACGATCTTCATTTCTCCTGGATTTTATAAATGGGAACAGCGACTGAGAAATTTTGAATATATACACCGCTATATATACTAAGCTCTATCAGATTACCTAACAGATTAGCCTACTCTGGCTTTTGAGCCAGACTAAACTGAGGGAAAATATCAGAGTATTGTATTGCTGTCAGTTGTATGTAAATCTCTAAATTTATTGACGGTAGCAAAAGATTTCTTATTTGATACGTCTTCATTATATTAAACTCGTATTTATCTTGGAAAAAGCAAATTCAAAACAGCTTTGCCAAACATTGCCTTTACTACCCGTTAACACTGTGACACGAGAAAATTACGTGATAGTCGAGAAATAAAGCTGACGAAAAATATCATTATATAATATCACTGTCATTTGTGTTTAAATCTACAATTTTATTGAAATTCAGCAAATTGAATTCAGAATAAATGAAAATTCAAATTCTTTTTTAACGTGTATGTCACGCATTTGATCCTAGCCTACAATCAGATCTAATAGGGAGAACACCCTGGTTTCCTCATGGGTTTTGACTTGTTGAAGTCAAATGCTGTTGAACGAACACCGAAGTGTTGGTAAATTTTGCTAAACTTATTTTTGAATGTGATTGAAAAATACACTTATATCCCGTGACTGTGCCGCCCGTTTTTGTGCCGGCTTCCCTATCGCTCACGCTTGAGTGCTTCTGTCTCCCGCCCCTGAGCATCCCTTGACGCCCGGTACTCGGGGTTTTTGCTCGGACAGTCAGCGGCGTATTAGAAGTTATTTATATCGTTACTCTTTGAGCAAATACTTTTATACGTGTGTCGGGTTCAAAAACTATACATGCAGACCTGAATGTTTATTCACTTGTAGCTCTAAAGCCGGTTGAAAGTTGATTTTAATAGCCCCGTTACTATGCACACCGAAATGAGCGTGAATAAAAATGAACGTAATTGCAATTCTTTTGTCACTTGTGAAAGATTTTTAAATTGATAATTCTTTATTATATTTAGTTTCCCACTTTTCTACGGTGGCGATTATTTCCTCATCGGATAAAGTATTATTAGCGAAATATTATATTTTTCATCTTAAATTACGGTATTTAATTTTTCGTACATGAGGAATGGCCACTTATTGAATTAATTTGGCAAATGCTGCTCGCGCCGAAAAAATCCAGCTATTCGTACCGAAATTTCGATGAAAATAGCCCCTATTCCAGGTCCCGTTATTAGTACCGAAATTCTGGAACGCGTAGCTACGAACAATTAATTTTATAATTTATGTAATAATTAAATGTCTAAAAATGATAACATATTTCTATGAAAATATACTGATATGTAGAAATATTCTACTATCTCTCATTAGTCCAGCGGGATTATAATTCTTTCATCCCTTCATGAAAGGAAGATTTTTCGAGATCTGCAAAATACGCATTTACGGCATCGATTGCTTCTTCATTGGACGAGAATTTCTTCCCACCGAGCCAATCCTTCAAGTTGGGGAACAGAAAAAAGACGCATGGAGCCAAATCTGGAAGATAGGATGGATGAGGAATCAATTCGAAGCCCAGTTCGTGTATTTTTGCCATTATTGCTACGGAAGTGTGACCCAGTGCGTTGTTATAATAAAACAGCCCCATTTTGTGCTCCAATCGTGTCCGCTTTTTTTTGTAGACCCACTTTCCAACGGTCCATTAATGATGCATAGTGCGTGTCCGTTAAAGTTTTACCCTCCTCCGAGTAATCAGTGAGGATAATTTCTTAGGAATCCCAAAATACTGTGGCCATCACCTTCCCAGCTGACAAAACAATCTGCGCCTGCTTTGGCGCACTTCCACCAGGCTGTACCCACTGCTTTAATTGCTGCTTCGTCTCGGGTGTATAGTGGTGAATCCAGGTTTCGTCCACAGTCACGAATCGACACATAAAGTCCTGCGGATTCCGATTAATCTTCGTCAAGCACTGTGCTGAAACGTTTTTTCGGTTACGTTTTTGATCGGGAGTCAGCAGTCGCGGTACCCATCTTGCACACACCTTCTTAAGCTCCAGTTTTTCGTTCAAGATGTCATAGACTCGTTCAGTGGAGATGCCCTCTAACTTGGTGGAAGTTTTTCACAACTTGTTTTTTTTCTATAGAGTGAATATTTGCAAATATTTGCTCATTAAATGACTCCTGACGCCATGAAGCATACATTGCCTGAACTTCTATTATTCCAAAACGAGCAAATACATTACATTATCTAAGTTAGACTGTTTTGAAAAATTTAATTATTTTGAATTGATTCTTCGACAAAAATGATGAAATTTCATTTCAAATCGAGAAGATTTCAAAAATTACCATCCGATACTATTTCGAAACAAGAATAAGTACAAAATATAGGTGATTTACTTCGTTTTTAACGACTAAAAGGAGCTAAATAATGAATTTCGTACCAGCATTTACCGTTTATGAAATAAAGTGAACACTGAGAAAATAAAATTTTGAGCTACGGTGAAAATTTAATTTCGCTTTTCAACAAAGCGCCGCCGTTTAGGCGCGGGATGTTTAATCGCCAAGACCTTCGGCCGGCAGGTGTAGTCAGCCTCTTCATGATCATGAGACAACATATAAGATCGATGTATTTTATGACATTATAAGTATAAGTATATTATATATTCTCAAAAATGAGCACTGTTAAAGATCATCTATAAAATTAAGGAAAATGTTGTAATACTCAATCGTAATTAATCTTGGAAGAGAACTGAAGGCGGACTATAGACAAGAATTTTCCAGGTTAAAGTTATTTATTTAACAATCGTTATTTAGAGCTATGTTTTCTTCTTTCTTTTCAGATAAAAGTTATAATTCTCATTCAATCCTAATGTTTTCGGGCTAATTTCATTTTTTGGAAGATTCTCAACAAATCTCTCTCGCGCGTTTTTATTAAAAAAAGTCTTACTTCAAATGAATATTGTTTATAAAAATAGCAATTGTGTACTTCCCAAGTAAGTTTTTTTGAATGAAAATGTACCATAGAAATTTGCAGAGAATATTCCAAGAGATGAAATGAACTCTATAACATTAGAATTAGATGAGAATCGCAACTCTTACCTGAATAGAAAGCATAAACAAAACTCTATATAACTATTGTTAAGTAAACAACATAATCTGAAGTTTTCTTTTGAGTTGTTTAATGAATCATTTTCAACCCTCGGAGAACACACTGGGTTAATTTGACCCACAAAAAATTTTGAATCGAGAAATTTTCGAAGAAATTAGAAAAGTGGGCGGTCTCTCAGGCTCTGGTAATATAGTTCGAAGTCCCAACTGTAGTTCTAAATGCTTGCTACAGTCTGCAGAGCAGTCAGTCGTCGTTGAGAAGCGTTTTAAATTGGTGTTGGGTCAACCTGACCCAGGTGTGTACCTAACGTCAATTTTTGTAACATTGAGTTACTTGTGAAAGTTGTAAATTCCAGCCTTCGTAGAAATGAAATAGTGCTCCTACTTAATTTTACGTTGATCGTTTGTCGAACGTGTGGGCTGTTTGACTACAGAAAGGACGAGAAAACAAAAATGATGTGTCTACCTTGTTTGCGGCCAATGTACGATGACCATCGTGCTTACATTTGCAACGATTGTGTTGGAGAAGAATAATGCTAAAATTATAATGCTGTAATTTTTAAAAATGAATATTAATACTTTTTAACAGAAAATATTGAAGTATTTTCTTTATTCACGTAGTGAAAGAAATTTTTTCTATCGTTTTATGTATATAAAATAAATGCACCAAATTCAAATTTCAAAAAATTATCTTTTTTGATAGGTATAGTGTAGGCATATTTTTCATTATTCTAGTATACTTTGTGAGTTTCTGCAAGAATTTTTAGCTCGAAATATTGAAAACTAAAAAAGTTACCAGTTTTTTCATAAAATTCAATTTAAAAAAAGATTCGTGAATTTTTTAACTTTGTTTAAGTTATCAACAATACTTTAATTTGGCATAAATTATTTCTATCGGCTCTTAAGTATACTCTAAAATTTTTCAAAAGAAATTGATCCAGTCATTGCGGAATGGTACACGATCAAAAAAAGTATTGAGTCAAATTGACCCAGAGCGTTCTCCGTGATCGAAAAAATAGGTGTGTTTCCGGAGGGTTGACAATGCGCACTTATGAACTCAAGATAAGAAGTTCACATCCTTACTTTTTCGAGAAAGACGTTACATTTGTAATCGATACGCAAATAAAATTAAACTGCTTAGCTCTTGATAATCCCGGTGGCCAAACGGCTGCGCGCCTAACCGTCCCGCGCTTAAACGTCGTGCTGTACTAAAAGAAACATCTGTGCACATCTCGGGGTGATTCTTAAAGGTCAGACAACTCAGCAACGCCACTAACAAAAAACAAAATATCATATAATACATATTTTTTTGATAATTATTTGCTATTTTTTACTAAAAACAAGAATTTTTTTGCTCTATTAGTTTTCGAGAAAACAGGCCGGCGCTAGCTTGCCGTCAACTGAGCGGCGACCTCTACAAAAATCATTAGATTTGAAAAAATGATTAGTTAAATTTTTTTGCTCTTTTTTTGCTTTTCAATGTGCCGCGAACCGCTTTTGTAAAATCAACCCTTATTTTAAAAAACTACCCCCTATAGCAAGAAAAAGTCTTGAATAAAAATGACAAGGATAAATTTTTTTCCTCTTTTTTGCTTTTCAATGTGATATGAAACTTTTTTGTAAAATAAACTCTTATTTTAAAAAACTACCCCCTATAGAGAAGAAAAGTATTGAAAGAAATGGCTAGGATATATTTTTTTGCTCTTTTTTCGCCTTCCAACGTGATATGAAACCCTTCTGTAAAATCAACCCTTATTTGAAAAAGCAATCCCCTGTGCTGCAAAAACATATTTTTAAAAAAAACTCTTTATCCGGATGGAAAATACTCATGAAATACTAACATGGTATTTTTAAAACATAACTGAGGAGCAAAGTTATTCTTCACCCCTGATTGTATTTAAAATAAAAGCTCGATATCTAGATTGAACTTACTTATAAAATAGTAACACAGTAGTTTTAAGCATAATTATTTCTCACCCCTAATCGTTACAATAATAACCACCGTCCTGTATAAGCTAAAATTGTAACATCTTTTAAAAAATTATTTCCCAGTCTATGCGTGTATATTAAAAAAATATAATTTGCCATTTCGATGTATTTTTTAATACCTTTGAACAGCTTCCAGTACAACAATTATTATCGAGAAAAATTCATTCTCATATACTACGAACAACCTAAATTTTCAGAACGACTGAAAATTTTTTGAATGCAGGATTTTTTTGTAAATGCTTTTTCAAATAGTTATTGAAATTATTCCCAAAGATTGGTTGAACCAATTTTAAAAACCTAAAAAACCACTCGTGTGAATAGGAATGCTGGGGATCTACTATCCCCGGAAACCAACTCTATCGTGAAATTTGGCTAAATTTGACAAGAAAACATTTAAGAATGTTTTCGACTCTGCTACTATCGAAACTCCTCAAATTTCGAACTTATCCAGGTAGATCAGTC
>JAUMHM010053563.1:0-14889 GCA_032362435.1 Melikaiella ostensackeni
AGAAGTATGTGATGGCCTACCAATGTTTTTATAAGAAATCCTAATGATGCTAATACCATGTGAAATTCGGTTCTCATTTATATATATTCTTATTATACATAACAAATTTTGAAATTTCATTATTCAATATAATGACTAACAACATGAAAGAATATACTCCTTTTACGATTCTTGACTAACGAGAAAAGACTCATATTCTCCATGTGAAAAATAAAACTTCACTCATTGATGTAATATGGTTTTTAAATTGTTCTACACCTGAAGAGGCCTTTCGTCGAAGGGCGAAACGTTGAACGTTTTTTAACAAATATACATATATGACCAGTAGACCGACAAAAATGTAACATCTTTTTATTTAAATCAATTACCTGGTCAACAACTAAAAATATCATCTTATATTAAATACACGGTTGGAAGGAAAGTACAACAATGGATCACACCAAATATACAGATGGGTTCTTTCAAAGAATTGGAAATGGGGAAATTGTCAGCATGTTAAGAAAATGGAGTAAAGTGAGTAAATCTTTGGAAGAACTGCAAAATCGTCGGAGATTCTTACTACGTTGCAGAAATAACAGAATCCTTCCACCACATTTGATAGACTACGTACTAAATTTGCATTTTAAGTTTAATACAAGTATTAATCAATTCCGTTCTTGTAATATGAGAATGAAAGCACAAGTTTTAAATACAGAGATTAGAGATGTTTGCCTATCAATTCAGAGCATACAGAAGTATAGAATAATTTTAGAAAATAATATTTTAGATAATGTCAATGTAGAAGCGACAGATTTACAGTTATTTGGAGAATTGAAAAAAAAACCAGTACCAGAATTTAGAGACACACAGATGATTTATCTACATAATTATGGCAAACAGCTTATTGAAAAATCCATCAAAAAATATGAATGGACTATGCAAAAATATTATCAGCATCAAAATAAGTCTTTTAATCCAAAATGTTTACTAAATTTATCGAATGAGGTAACTCCCGATGATATTACTTAAGTCTTGGTCATAAGTTTAGTACAATACCTGTTAATAAAAGCAATATTATTGAAAGTTCCCTAGCTAGCATAGGAGAAAAAATGTGCATGATAGCTGCGGAATATGAAAATGGTACAAGGTCAAAAGTTAATAATATTCTTGGTAGATACATGTTTAGTAATTTTTCAAATGGTAAAGATTTTGAATATGTAGATCTAGCTTTAAAATCAAAAAAGTTTGTTAAAGATAATGCTAACATTTTAGTAACACGTGTAGATAAAAGGAATTTGACTGTAATTATTGAAAAAGAAGAATATATTAAAAAATGTGAAGTTTTACTTGAGGATAATACCACTTACAAAATAATAAATAGAGATCCAACTAATAAAGTTGAAAGGGAATTAAATTAAATTATTGGCGATATGATTAAAACAAGAATTTTGAATCCGGAGCTAAGTAAAAGTTTAAAAAGTTCCAATGGTGTTTCACCAAGGTTCTATGGTTTGCCGAAAGTACATAAGCAATGCATACATATGAGACCTGTTACTTCTTTTATTGGATCTCCTTTATACAATTTATCCAAATTTATTAGTGCACCAATCCAAAAAACTTTGGGAAAAACTAACACTTTTATTAAAGACAGCTTTGATTTCATAAAAAAGATCAGAGCTATTGAAAATATCTCTGATGATTTCGAAGTGATATCATTTGATGTCACGTCATTATTTACAAATATTTCACATAAATCGATTATCGCAAATATGAAGAAGAAGTGGTCAGGAGTTAGTGATCATACCTGCCTTCCTCAAGGATCCTTCATAAAGCTCCTTAAATTATGCTTAAACAATGCATATTGTGTTTTCAATAACAAGTTCTACAGGCAAACCTTTGGTGTACCAATGGGTTCCCCTATATCTGCCTCGGTTGCTAATTTGGTCATGGAAGATCTAGAAAGCAATATTCTCAAAGCCATACTCATGCTCTTTTCATCATGCCCACCCCAGGACAGAAGTATGCGAACATCTTAAATGATGTACAAAAGACTGTCAAGCCCGACGAACTTGGAATTTCCGTCAAGAACATCAGAGACCATGGGTGGCGAATTTCTCCTTGAGTTAAGAGCCAAGTCGGAGGAGAAAGCCAGTTTTGGTGATGGGCTGAAAGGAGTCTTGGAAGACCAAGGTGGCGTTACATACCTGGTTCCAAGAGCCCAAATGTGGATTCGCGACCTCGTAGAAACGATAGAGGTAGTCACTGAATTAATGCGAAAGCGGTTTCCGGAGACATGGGTAGGCAGAAAGGGGGAAAGTCTTTAGTCAGTAAGAATCCGACAATACCCAGTCATGAGCTGGATGTCTTATGCAAGATTTCCCCTCATCCGAGAATAAAATTTAAAAAATACCTCGTGCGTGATTGAATTAAAAAAAATGTAAATCTACATAACACCTAAATACATAAGTTTTAATTTTAGTGCGTAAATTTTAATCAAGTCATTTCACTGAAAATAGAGGAAATTAAGAACAGGCTGTGATCACTGGCATTAGTGCTTGTATATCCTATTCTGTTTCAAGAATAGTTTTTTCAATACTTTTCCCTAAGGAAACCTCTTAGAATAGAGAAAATTATTGGATTCCTAAAGAGTGACCTGAAAATAATTAAATTTTTTTTTATCACTCACCCCGTAATCCTCATCCGTTTTGTAGGAAAATAATTCAATAATTTCTTTTGTTATTCAAAATAAAAGTTCAACCTTGTTTTTAAATTTACCCCTCGGGTGCTAGGCGTACCCCATTGCACAGTACATGTAGGAGACGCGCCTCTTTGCAAATCAAACTGTACATAAGCTTCTGCCACTTTCGTTGTTTGGCCCGCAGCCTCCATAAGTAGGCATAGCCAAGGCACAATAGGAGAGGCTAGGCTCAACCTTTGTGAGTCATCCTGATACAGTGCCGGAGGTAACCCCCGGATTCAGGTGCCGGGTACGGTAGGGTGAATGGAGCGATCCTCATGCGATGATCAAGTTAAATGTGCATATTCAGCGCATTGCCTTGGTGTGTAATGTGTAACGTGTATGTTCTCTTACTCGAAATCGAGCAGCTTTTATAATTCTGCTAGCGGGCGCGCGAGCACATAAGAAAGGAAGAGATGGGAAATCATTATTACGCATTAAGTCTCTTTCTTTCTTATGTGCTAGCGGGTCCACAAGCAGAGGTATGAAAGTGCTCTTAGTAGAAGTCATTAAATAAGCCTCAACTACGCTTTTGAATGACAAAAATTAAATGTACATGCCAAAATAGTGAAAATATAAATTGCGGATGAACGAATCCTAAATGCAAGTTAAAGGGTAATGGGATTTTTCTGTTGATTATGGTTGTCTGCCGATTATAATACTAAATTAATATTAATTGCAATTTGCTTGGAAAGATATGCTAAATGTTGCCTTAAATTATGTTTATCGGATTTTTTTATTGATTATGGTTCTCTGACATCCTACGAATTTTTAAGATGGAAATCAAAATAATCGATCAGGCCGTTTTTGAAAAAAGTCGATTTTTGTGTTTAATAAATTTTAAATATATGAAATAATATATAAATATATTTTTTTCATCGTGCTTTTTATTGATTATGGTTTTCAGCAATCCTACGAATAAATTACAGATGAAAATTAAAATCATCAATCGGGCCCTTTTTCAACAATGCCAATTTCTGGATTTAATTGATTCGAAATGCAAAACATTTTTAGAAGAATTTTGAATTTCGCATATTACTTAAACTTTAATTGTAAATCACAGTAAAATTGTGTGTAACCATAATAAAATGTAATGTTCTTAGAGAAAAAAAATTGCAATTCGAATTGATTGAATGCAGAAATTGACTGTTTTCAAAAACAGCCTGATCAATTATTTTAATTTTGATCTTAAAACGTTCGCGGGATGTCAAAAATACACAGTAAATGAAAAAATACAGCGAGCAAAAAAGGTTAGGTAACATTTACCATATATTTCAAGAGAAATTTTGACATTTGTTTTGTTTATTAATTTTATAATAATTAGATACAAAAATCAACTTTTTCAAAAAGGACTAGCTCGATTATTCCAATTTTCATCTTAAAATATTCATGGAATGTCAGAGAACCAAAATAAATGTAAGAATCCAGTAAAAAATGTAGGCAACATTTATCATATCTTTTTAGGCAAACTTTTGCACTTCATATTAATTAAATACTCAAATTGACTCTTTACGAAAAGGGCCCGACTGGTTATTTCAATTTTGTATTTTAAAATGTTTGTAGAATGGCAGACAACCATAATCAACCAAAAAAATCTCAGTATTAAACTTTAATTCAGGCTTGGTTCAACCGCACCGTGCGCTTTTTTCACCCCATATTCAATATTTTACACTCTAATACTGAAAAACCATGTATAAAAAAAATTTCCTTGAGAAAAAAAGGTGTGCAGTACAAGTTTTTATTTTACTTTCAGTCATACTTCAAATTATACCAACCTCCAAAATGACAAACGCAGGCATAGAGGTCATATAGATGCCTTCCAACACTAAGGCCAACAAGAGGAAACGTAACCTTGTCATCCAGTTTCATGCTGATACATTCGTGAAATACGAATCTGTAAATAAAAAAACTGTATTGTGTGACGACGGAGGTAAGTTGGTCTTTTCTAATGAGTAGGAAGTTTGCTGCACGAGTTGGAAAAGATCAATTCCCCCCGCGTTGCACACGATATTTTATTTCACATTTATGTATGAAAATGTCACTTCTATGTTTGTAGAGTGAGAAGAAAGTTGATGCTCGCACCCCACGGATGTCAAAGCAATCTTCACGCATGCAGATCAATCTGTATTACCGACAGTACATCACTAGTTAACCATTTATCACGGTTTACCCGGTTTCTAGAGAAGAATGTAATAGAATTTGCGATGTGCACATGCGCGAAGATTGCTCTGACGCTTGTGGGTTGTAAAAGGCAGCTTCCTTATCGCTCTGCAATCATAAAAAAGTGGCATTTTCGTGCATGTGTGAAATATTAGTACATTACGTGGCATGCGCGTAAACGCGATGTGTTTGGGCGAGTATGATTTTCGTTACGAGGGATGTCGGCGAACCGATGACGGAGGTGAAGGCAAGCCAAAGTCTCGAGGTGACAAAAACATTCGAGCCAAAAGCAGTTTACGCGTATGCCCAATACGATATTTTTTCCGCCAGACATGAAGGTGTAGATTTTGATGTCTTCTTTCGGTCGGTGAAGTGGGACTTGATATAGTCGGTACTTTATTCGGCAGCTGAGATGCGCATTATCAGCTGCGCATTAAAACAGCTGTAGGTATAAAGTCTTTATAAGGCAGTTTTGATGCGCACTGCTAACTGCATATCAATGCTGACTTATGAAGACTTTATAACGCATTTTGGATTCACAACTCGCAATGCGCATCTGACAGCTGCCATAAAAATCACTGGCTTCATAAAGTGCTAAATTACCGGCCAGAAACAGGCACCATAAAGCGACTTTTCATGCCCGTTGTGGACAAAAAAATATTTCTATTTCATCGGGTTGTCAGTCCGTCAGCCCGTTCCGACCCGACAACCCGAAAGCTCATCAAATGTTTCTTGGATTTAGACTCTAAATCCAAGAAGCAATTGACAAAGTCGATTTGAAGTTCCTAGACAGTAACTTGGAAAAATTGTAATTGAATTATATTTTTGAGGAATTTATAAGTACGATTTGAGAGAAGAGAAAGGCCGATTAATGATAAAGGGCGGGTGAGGGATTACCGACATCAAGTCCTTACTAACAGTAGGGTTTTACGGAACTTAGAGCTTAGGACTACGAAATAGAATTCTACGGTAATAATTAAAAATGCGCGTCAAAGTGCTATTGCACATGATGAGGCACAGCATATTTCTACGGCACTAGTCTGCGCAGTAGTGCCATTTAGTACTGAAGGCTGTGCAGTAGAGTTATACGACGATGAACTCTGTGCAGTAATGCCCTGTGGTAATTAAAGCTGCGCAGTAGAGTTCTGTGGCACTTTAGGTTTCACAGTAGTGTTCTATGGCACCTAAAGCTGCATTCCTGTTTAAATCAACAAAATAATCAATATTTAAATGTAAACCTTTCATAATGTTTTCAAACTTTTTCCGTGAAAACTAATGACCGAATCCATTTCAAATCAGACAGGCAGTGCAACTTCGAGTCACAGAATCATTCGCCTCTTAAATATGTTTTTTTGCAAAGGAAATAAGATGATACGTGTTTCACCGTTTTGAGGGGAAAAAATCATTTTAGCGAAGTTATTGGTATGTGAAATTTTAAGATTGTTTTTCAAAAAAATATAAATGTTTTCTTTAAATCTTTACAGCGTTTGACCTAATTGAGACATTTGAGTTTTCTTTCCTGTCTCTTGTAAGGCTAATAGTCTTCTTTAGAAATCCGCTAGAAAATTAACCAAATATTGAAATATTGACAAAATAGCGGCGGTTTTGTTTTGAAACCATTAAAAGTGAATTTTCTCAAAAACGCCACCTATTTAGTTTTTTGCCATTTTTTATTTAAATTTTTTCTTATATAAGTAAGACATTATGTGGGGTTTATGCGGGCCAAACCATTCTTGTGGCAACGACAGTTTTTTTTTCGAAGAAGTTAATTTACGAATTATTCTTAAAAACAACAACCGATTCGACTAAATGCTAACAAGAAACTTTGCTGATTTTGAAAAGCTCTACAAAAAATACCTGTTACTCTTTTATGACATCTTGCATCGTTTACGAGAAAAATTAAAAAATTCAATTTTTCAACGAAAAAAAATTCTCGTGACCACAAAAATGATTTAGACTGCATAAACCTTGCAGAATGACTTCTTCATATAAGCACGAATTTAAGAAAATATATACGATAAAATAAAGTAAGTGGGGTTTTCTTCTTTTAAATTCGACTTTATCTTCCTGGTTGAATTTTGAAAACATGGAAAATTGAATTTTTTAATGTTTCCTGCGAACGATGCAAAACATCATAAAAGAGTAAGGGGCATCTTTTGTAGAACTTTTTAAAGTGAGCAAACTTTTTTCTTAATATTTTAGCGAATTTGTCGTTGTCCCGGAAGTAACGAAAAGTGGGTATATTTTATGCTTGAAGAAAAATACTGGATATATTTTATGTCTGACGGTAAAAGTGGGTAAATTTTATGTTTGAAGAATAAAGTGTGTATATTTTATGTTTGGAGAAAAAATATCACACATGCACCTATGGCACTCGCCAAGTTCGAATGCATTTTTTAATGCCCTTTTTTTGCGGAAAGTCACATATACTTTTCTCTTATATAATTTCCCTAAAACTGACTCTATAAGTTTCGTAAAATATTTATTCTTTTTGCTGGAAAATTTCCGATCCCGTATGTTAGTTTTTAGCAAAAAAAATTGTATTAGTTTTCAAGAAATAAGAAATGTACTTTTGAGAACTTAGTATCGTAGAACTCTACTGCGCATCTTCAAGTGCTACATAACTGTAACTACGCATTCTTAAGCGTAATGGAACTCAACACTCTTCTCTTCTGTGCAGCCGTGAGTCTTGTAGAAATGTACTGCGCATCTTCAAGTATCATAGACCTTTACTGTGCAGCCGTAAGTTCCGTAGGATACGAGTGGATATTGTTGAACGCGGATGTGTTTTTTATACCACACCTGCGTAGAAACGTCGATTTCCGATACCTGTAAAGCGTGTTGGAAATGGCTTTTTTTTTAGCACGATAGTAGACCGACGCCTGTGCGCATACGCAACGTCGCATTAATTTTCTCTGAAAAGTCTGTGGGTCGTTGAGCACGCATACTTCGATCAGTGAGGAGTGTTAAGCGTCGTTACGCACGTTCATTTTTATCGGTAAAAATTTTTGTTGCTTTAAATGATAAAATAGTATGAAAGGGTGAAAAAAAACAGTTTCAAAAATCCTCATATAAAATTTAAATTACGTTATCAGAAAACCAGTTACAGGCTTGTTAAAATACCCATGCAGGCGTTGGGGTTGAAAAATTCAACCCCCTAACCACTTGAAAAGGAGTGGCAATCCTGGTCTATGAATTTATCGATTAAGTACTATTGGGTAGGTGAACATATTCCCAGATTTTGACGACAATCGGAGAACATAAATTTTAACGTTTCGGCAGTTGAGAAATAATACCCCATAGCTACGTCTGTTCACAGCTGATAACACTACGACTAGAAGTCAGACACTTTCCTTGAGTCGCTCGAAAGTGACCACAAAAACAGATCACTTGGCATTTCCAAATTGCTGATATATACATTCCAAAAGTATCCAACCGATTTTAATATAAGCAAGATTATTTCTTACGGGTTATTTACATTATTTGAATGAAATAATGTTCAAAATAATTTGTAATTGTGATTTCAAGACAAACTCGAGAATCTTTTTTTCTTTACATGTTTCAATTTACAGTAGTTTTTATTGAATTATGTTAAATATGAATAAGTTTTTTGTTTTCTCGACTCTCTCAAATCGACTTTTCTACACAGTCATAGAAAAAATAGTGTGTGCAACTCGTGCAGTAGAACAGGCATAATTAACTCGTATGCGTGAGCCTCACTCTTCACCAATGCCTCGTTTTTAGCACTTATTGCAAACTAATATTTTGCAATAACTACCTCTCAGTTGCACTTTTCGTGCCTTTGAATAATGCGTGAAGTGACAAGTTTCGACACACTGTGGGTATAACATGTTGGCGTATACGCACTTTTAAAATGAGGACCATTACACACGGGTCGCGCGATGCGTAAAATCGTTAAACAATGGTGCCATCTGGCACTGAACCAAAGAAGCCTTCAGTCAACTCAAAGTGACAGGCTATTTTGAAGCAGTCATTGACGTGCAACTTTCTCGGTCGGACGTTGCAAAAAATTGCGCGTGATATACGTGCGTGAAAATAGCTCTCGTCGCTCATTGCGGAGTAGTTAATCTAACCCGGTCTGGGTTTTCTGGTGAGTAACCTAGTTTCACCTGCCCGCAACAGCCATCTTTAAAGTTAAGTTAAATTTCGCCCCTATAATCACACCAATTTCGATCCATTTGAATTATTAAAAGCTCTCGAAACTTTGCAGAGGCATGCCCTCCAGGAATAAAAAACCGTCTAGCCCGGGGGCTATCGTTTTAGAGAAACCTGTGTCACTTTTAAACGATCCCTCGGAAGATATTTTGAAAAGTGCGAACGCTCTTATGCTTCTTAAGGACGAAAACGGGAATGACCACGGTTTTAAACCAGTCAATTCCAAGAAACGAAAATTACAAGATAGGAACAAGCAACACAAGTTTGCCATAGTGTAGTCCGATTCTCAATCAATCGCTGACACAGTGTATCAATATTCTAAATAAAGTCTTACATTGTGTAAAATAAATCCCTACGTGCTAATGATGGCTCAACTTGATAGATTGAGAATTGTCCAGAGAAATTGTCGGGGCGCCTCAAATAAACAAGGTGACCTATCAAATAACAGTGACGAATTTGATATTCTTCTTTTCTCTGAGACCTCTCTAAAACCGAACTCAAGGTCTTGACAACAATCAAGACTCTTGCAATCTCAATAGAAATTTCCTTAAGGGAACTTCTCATCGTTTCTTAATACACAGTGCTCGCATCTGATAATTTTATAACGTCAGAGACGTGGAATAGATTGTTTAACTCTGTTCGAAATCTAAAACTCAGCTCAGTTTGTATTGCTGGTGACACGAATTCAACGGTCATAGCTCACTTTGGGGAAGTTTACGTAATTGAAATAACGGACTGGAGCTCTGCTCCGCTCTAGGCCAAACCGACTTGATTCCTTTGAATGCAGGAGAATCCACCTATTACACTACACTTGATAGCGTTCCATAAATCATCGATTTAACCTTCGTATCTCCAAACCTCTTCAATATATCATTTGGGGAGTTTGGAACGCCTCCTTAGGTAATGGTTACTTCCCAATGGTTTCAAGCCTAGGAGTCTCAACCCCAATCGAATCATTCTATTCACACAAATATAATATTACATGAATTGACAGGTCCACCTTTGATTATAACTTCTGTAATTCAATTTCCCAAAAGGAGAGTGTTTTTCATTCCCAATCCACTGATTGTAACAATAAATATGAAGTTTTCATTATAAGCGTGGACGCAGCAGTCATTACCGTATGCCCCGTTTTAAAATATCCTAAAATCATTAATCACCGCAGCCCTCGAAAGAAAAAATTAATCCCGGCTCCATGGTGGGATGAAGATCGTGATGCAATAGTCGGAGAAAGGAAAGAGGCCCTGACTGCTTTCAGAAAATATAGAAATAAATGAAATTACATTTACCTAAATAGAGTGGAAGCTCCAACTAGGCGCACACTTAATACTGCTCGCAGAAACAATTTTCAAAAATTCTGTGAGTCCCTAGATAGAACAACCCCAACCTCTAGAGTTTGACGAGTTTTTAAATGTTATCAGAAAGAATACAACCAATTAGCAAATGCATCCTGTTCAGGAGATGAAGAAACTCTTGAGCTATTCCTGGATCTGAAAGTTGCTTTTCCTAGTATCATTCCCCAAAATCTTGTTCAAGACCATAAAAAAATCAGTGTCCCCTGGCAATTAGCCAGATTTGAATAAAATACCATATCTTGTAAAAATGTTTATTTCGAAATTCATGGTGAACTGGTGAGCCCCAGAGGCAGAACTTTTGGCTTTTCATAAGGCTGTAGCCTCAGTCCGGATAAACTACTCTATTTACACCAGAAAAATTCGTCTTCTCCTCCCTGATAATGGCAGTATCGTCAAATTTGCAGGCGACATTGCTATTGTCTGTCTGTTGATCTTCTGATACTACAGTCTGTATTTAAGCTCTCCAGCAATGCCTCAATCTCCTGGCGGACTTTTTAGAACAAAGAGGTCTCGAGGTCTGTCCTGAAAAAAACGAAATTGGTTATTTTCAATAGACAGAGCCTTGATACCTCTAATCCAGCATATGATCTATCGCTAAATATCATCCTAGTCTACCCCTCCATCCATAAAATTGTCAAAGTATTGCACCTTGAAAGTTCTGAAAGGCACCTGGTGGGGTGCAGATACGGTCATCCTCAGGATGGTCTACGTCTCCCTGATCAGGAGCATTTTGGAACACGGATCCCATGTTTTTAACATGTTGAGATGCCGAGAGCCCGAATTGCTCTAAACAAGTCAAGAATATCCTAAAATAATTTTTTTTCTTTGTTGACCAAGAAAGTCCTAAAATTATTATTGTTGGTGACCAAGAGAGTCGAAATTCAATTTTGCCTAGAAAGCTGAAAAATTATATTATGACCTAGAGAGTCCTAAAATTATTATTGTTGATGACCAAGAAAGTCAAAATTAAATTTTACCTAGAAAGCTGAAAAATTATACTATGACCAAGAAAGCCAAAATTCTATTTTAAAATGAATCCACACGAGGCTGCGAGGTTTCCAACGACTAGTCACTATTATATATAACGTGAACATTTGGAATTCATCATTGTCGTTTTGTTGAGAACATTCAGACTTTGAAACTAAGAATTCTAATGATTTTTGGTTTTAATTGAGATTTTGCTCATTTCGTCGTTAGTTTGTTGTTTTTGACCCAAGAAAGGTCTGGCGCTCGGCATAATTTGTTGTGTTAAATTAATTTCGAGGTGACGGTGCCGCAGATATATTATTCCTTTGTTTTTCCCAAAAGGGGAATAATATCAAAGTTTTGAAAAAAGGAAAAAAAAATTTGTCAGGAAGCACTAAGACTAGCAGTTGGTTTTAGAGGCAGTACCTCTATCAACGTTATGTTGGGAAAATGCTGTGAATCTCCTTTCAAAAAAAGGATTTTGCTTTTTGACCAAAAGATACCTCACTAAAAGCTAGATTTTCAGTAGACGTGTGCAAAAAAATTCGAATTAACTGACATTGGACGCGCTTCGAATGTCGAAAAACTGAATTTGATGCGTTCTGTCATCGGATCAGTTTATTCGATTCGATTGACCCACCGATCAAATGTCGAAAAACCGACTTTCGACGCGTGCTATCGTCGGATCGGTTTATTTGATTCAAACGACCCCCGATCGAATGTCGAAAAACCGATATTCTATACGCGCTACCGTCGAATCGGTTTTTTCGATGCGATCGGTCCGTCCATCAAATGTCGAAAAACCGACATTGGACTCGCGCTATTGTCAGATCGGTTTATTCGATTTGATCAACCCACCGATCTATGTCAGAAAACCGACATTCGATTCGTGCTATCGTAGGATCGGTTTTTTCGATTCGATCAGCTGGCCTTCTATTGTCTAAAATGCAATATGTGACTGACAAAAGGCATTTTAAGTTTTTAATTCATAATTATAGTTTAAAAAGTCTAAATCGATGCATGCAGAATGAATACGAACACACACACACACACATTCCAACAATAAACAGAAACGTGTCGTTAATTTCTACTTTCTTGATTGAAATTTGTTATACAATTACATAATAAATAGTAATAAAACTCCTTAGATGCTATTCAGCTAAAGGCCTGTATAATGTTTTTTTACAGGCTTTACAGGTTTATAATATTTATTTTCTCATTTAATATTCCCATGTCAGAATTAAAGAGGGAGACCCACTACTGAAGGGTAGCCCAATATTGGTGTCATTACTTATTACACTATCTTTATTTTTATTTTTTTCGTCAAATAACAGTCTTTTTTCAAATTTGTATTCTACATTTGTGGCATTTGGATTAATAATTGAAGAATGGGAAATTTCATGTAATATAAAATACATGCACCTCGAATTTGCATTAATTCTTATAGTATTTAATTGAAATTTGTATCCTATAATATTTTTATATAATCTTATAAAAGAAAAGTGGAATCGACTTTAACTGATTTTAACCTCTTTTAACTGAAAGTTATTTGCAGATGGGATTTTGTTCTTGATTACAGTTCTTTGGCATCCTACAAACAATTTAAGACCAGCTTTAAAATAATCGATCTGTCCCTTTTTGAGAAATAATCGATTTTTCTGTTTAATTAAGTTTTAAGGAAAAAATTATCTATTATATATATGGTATATAACAATTGAAAACTCATTAATATTGTAGTCTTCAATGAAGATTTAGAATTGAAAACTCTTGAGTTTTGATCTTCAAAATCAGCAAAATTTCAACATTTTTATTCACACGCCTTTAAAACACAAGAGTTTTCAATTATAAATCTACAAAATTAAACTATTCAAAACAAAACACTCAAAGGTGCATCATTTTTAATTGTACAGATATGCACATTCGACATTGAAGAATTTTCAATTGTAAATCTTCAAGATAGACCTATTTTAAAAAGATGTTCAAAATTTCATGATAATAAAATGTAAACATTCAAAATTGAATAAGTCGCCGATTAAAATTGAAATTGTATGAAAGCCAATGTAGCTATTTTAATATTTATTTCAATTTATGATTATTATTTATTATATTTTATAGTACTTTAAATTTAAGCATACATTCTAATTTGATAGTTAGATAATTAGAATGAGAAACATGTTATAAGCGCGCTATTTTTGCTATTAAAGAATGTTTAAAAAAATTTCATTGGTTTTGTTTTCAAGTTTCAGAATGCCTTTATCGTTTGAATGTTTCAGATATGCATGAAGTATTGAAGTTCCTGCAATAAATATTATACACTTTCTATATCTGAATGAGTAAGAGTTAACTAATCAAATAGTGCAAGTCATTATAATTGATTTTGTAAGTATTTCTACTAATCATTATTTTAAAAAAACTGCTGGTTCTCAGTGGAATTATCATTAATTTTCTTCCGTAGAAAATTTCTATCGGAATAAGTAACATGTATACTGCTACTTTTAATTTAACATTACTTTATGAATACGCACTTATTAATTCAGATGTACAGAGTATATGATCAAAATGTTGTTTATCAAGTTTCAGTCACTTGTGAAAATACTAGGTACAAGAATTCGGAGCATATTCATTTAAGCTTTAAAAAAAATCTTCATTTTGTAGCATATATACATTTTTTTGAATTGTAGAAGGTATTTGATTGAATACAAATCAAGTTTCATGATTCTTCAATCAATTCTAACATTTTGATTTTTTATTTATTTATTTATGGAAACTGACGACTTGCATTTGGAAATGTTAGACTTCGAACATCAGTTCTGAAGATCAGAAACGCACCCTTAATTAAATTCCCACACGAGGACCTTCTTCTTTCTCCTAGCATAGCAATAGGGAGAATAGTCCAAAATAGACTCTCCCCTGTACAGCATTTTAAAGACCTGGTCCAAACTATCAAACTTTACCCATATTTTTTCGATTTGAGCCATAGCTATACCCTACAAACTAGATTATGTTATTGAAAACCGCTTTTCTAAATCAGTAATTTTCACCGATTCACTAAGTGTCCTGCAAAGCGTTGAAACTGGTCCTGAATCCATAAATTCTTACTTGGTCTTTATTATTAAAGAACGTTTAGCAGTCCTAAGGAAGCTCAAGTGCTCAATTTCTCTAATATGCATCCCTGGTCATAAGGGTATTCCAGGTAACGAAGCCGCGGAGTGGTGGCTAAATTAGCAGCTCAAGTCGGCCTCCCATCTAAATATCCCCCTTCCTTTCTTTGATGTCTTCGTCATTGCCCACAAAACTCTTGATGGAAGCTGCCACAATTACTTTACAGAATTATGAAAAATCTTGCGCGAAAAAGCATTATACCTTCTGGAGGATGCCCTTGTGATCCTGAGGTCGATGAAGGCCTAGACCATGGATGAAGACCTAGAACACAGGGGCATCGGAAAGATTTTTTTCATGGGTGGGCTCACCGAAAATATGTTCAAGGATAGTAATAGTGAAATAGTAACCCATCAA
>JAUMHM010053580.1:0-14888 GCA_032362435.1 Melikaiella ostensackeni
TATGTATGTATGTATGTATGTATGTATATATGTATGTATGTATATATGTATGTATGTATGTATGTATGCATGCATGTCTGTCTGTCTGTCTGTATGTATGTATGTATGCATGCATGCATGTCTGTCTGTATGTATGTATGTATGTATGTATGTATGCTGTGTGTATGTCTGTCTGTGAAGTGGATAACTTTTGAAAGAATTAATCTATTGGATTGGCCTTTCGTACACTCTTTCAGTGTCGGAAACTGAAGGTCTAGTTTGTTAGCCAGCCATTTTGGATACAAATTCAAAAAGTTAAAGCATTTGAAAATTTTTTGAGACCATTTTGTTTCAAGATTTGGAAATTATATGTACAACTATTCGTAGTACTGAAAAATTTGAACAATTTATCCTTTAAGACTTTTTTCGATGAAAAAAAATGATGAGAGTTATGGCATTTTCAAAATTCAAAAAAAAGAACGAAGATGTAAAATTTTAAACCAAACAATGCACGATATGAAAAAAGTCAGAAGTAAAAAAACCTTGCTTTTTAAAAGCCCTATAAGACCTGTTGATAACAAATTTTTGAATTTTTTCGAAAAATCGAAAATTGAAATTTTGAGGCAAATTACGTTAGATGCAAAAAAAAGTTATGATATCAAAATTGTTGTTTTTATGAAGACCCATAAGCTTTCTTCTGAATATTTTTTGTTAGGAGGCATAGTTTGTTTTTCAAATATGTAAAATGATATTGAAATATATTTATTTTAATTTTTGAGCCAAACGGCGCGAGATAAGAAAAAACCTCACGAGGATAGAATTTGTGCTTTTAAAAAGTCAAATAAAATTGCCGTTAGACATTTCTTTATAAGACCAATCGTAAATCATTAAGATAATTTTCTAATCGTCTTTTTAACTATATATTTGTTTATATGTTACGGCGAGCGCAGAAGATCGAGCACGAGTATTACGATGAGAATGTATTCCTTGAGGCCGATAGAGCCTTGAGTAAATAAAATTCCTTTTACATTTGAAATCAAAAACAAATTTAGTAATTTGTACATAAAAGACGTATAACACCGAGCGCGAAGCGCGAGATCCACATATTTCGGAGCGCAAAGCGCGACTACCAAATCGCGCGCGCTTGGCGCGCACAAACTTGCGAGCAAAGCGAGCTGCGCGCGAAGGGCGTGATGAGAATGTGCCCGCAAAGCGAATCCCATACGATTTCGCGACCAGCATCCTCAATTTCCACTAACTCAGTGCTAGTACTTCCTTTCCTAATATTCTTAACCCATCTTCAAAATGATTTGTTGATTCCATCAAAATCATTTTGTATTTTTCATCTTCTTCCGTTTCGATTTTATGCTTGCTTTCTTTGGCTAGTATCTTTGTTTTTCTGTTTTTATCTCTAAAATCATTCTCTAATCTAGTGCTTTCCTCATTGCTAAGACCTTTGATATTCAACTTTCTCGAGTACGCTTGCTTTTCCTCGTTGACAGTCACGCGGATTTCGTCATTCCACCAAGCATCACCAGTCTTTCATCCTACAGCCGCAGTACCGCACACTCCAGATGCGCTCTTGAATTTGCTATCCCGTAGCATAAATATCTAAATATAGGTAGGATAGATATAAGATAAATATCTTCTCCGAATAGTACTACATTGACTTAAGCAATTTTTAATGAGTGCAAGTCGTTCTTACATAGGATGACATATTTTCTTGAGAAACATGACTTTTGATCAATTTTATGTTAAAGAAATAAATAATAATAATAAAATAAAAAATTAGCTGCGAGAGGTCTACCTATTAATTAAATTTTTTTCAATTTCGAGAAAAAAACTTTTGAAACCGAATGGAAATTGAAAGGCATAAACATTTTTGAAGCATAAATTCTTTTTTCCCGCCGTAAATTGACATTGTCTGTCAACAAGACACCTCACAGAAAATCCGATATATTTTGAAACTCATTTCAAACTACTTGTAGGAAAGACGAGCGACTAAGCCCCTTTATTGTTTCACTGCATAACTATCCTAATTTTAGGCAAAACAGTCTCTTTTCAACGACTATTTATAACTTTAGTTTTCCTATATATTACCCTGAATGAGGAATTCCAAATTGGCTTCGAAACATGTTGGTCCCCAGTAGTATAAAAATAATGGAGAAAAGAAAGAGTGAAAGGTTGGTTTATTTCATCTTTCCTTTTCTCCCTCTTTTTTCTTTTTATTTTACATTTATTGCAGATTTGTCTTTGATGAGCCGTAAAAGTGGGTAGTATCGAAGTCTATTTTTGATTTGTGAACTTTTTGGGTATTTTTTTTAGTACACAAACAATTTTTATAAGAAAATAGATTTTATTTCGATTTTTATGAAATTTTAAAAGAGAGACATTAAGCAAAGATTTGTTACAATCTGAAGGGTTGCCTATGAATACTATTAAGATCATTTTATTGAGGTATTAATAAGTAACTCAATTTACCAAAAAAATATATATTTTTATTCAAATATAGTATAAAAATTTCGGGAAGTTAGCGATTCATAGAAATGTATTATTTTTTTTTATTATTACCTTCTTCTACTTTGAAAAATGGAAGTATCTGAATAGATTGGTTCTAAATAAACCTGCATGAATTCATGTTAATATTACTTATTTAATTTGCAAGCTTTGTGAGCTTTTTTCGGTCTCCAAGCTTTTTCGGTCTGCGAGCCTCTTCCGACTTGCGAGCCTTTCGTGGCTCGTGCGCCGGCTCGCGGCTCGACCTGACCCGCACATAAAAAACTCGGCTCGCGCAGGTCGAGCTCTTGCACACTCCTACGAGATTTATTATACTCTCTTAAAATCCATACGAAAATTTCGTAAAAAGTTCACTTAAACCCAGAGATGGCGATTATGTCTGAAATTATGAAAAGCCAATTTTATCCCTAAAAGCACGTTTTAATTTTCTTCCAATTACGTTTACCTAAATTTGTGCTCATTTCAACAAAAGGGAAGTTCTTGGATAATTTGAAAGCTAGGAGTCGGTTGAAAATCTGAAATTTTCCTATATTTGCCTCAGATTCACTACAGCACTTTCAACATTGATTTCATTACATCACTGTAAATTTTTCTTGCTTCTACGTAGTTACTTTCATAAAGATTCAAAAAAGCAGCCTCCTAAGAACAACAAGGCATTTTTTGGAAAATTTTTAACTTATGCGTCTACTAAAAATTTATATTTTCCTATGCTCGCCTTATATTCATTACAACACTTTCAAAATTGATTTTATTACATAACTGCATATTTTTCTAGCTTCTGCATTCTAACTTTCATAAAAAGTTCAAAAGTTTCGACCTCCTAGGAACAACAAGGGATTTTTTAGAATTTGAAAGCTAGGATTCGGATAGAAATTTGAAATTTTCCTATTTTTGCCTCGAATTCACTACAGCACCCTCAAAATTGACTTTATGACAACCCTGCGAATTTCTTTATTTTTTGCGTAGTTGCTTCTATAAGAAATTACAAATCTTCAGATTCCTGTAGTAGACACAATAGGAAATTTTTGAGAAAATTTGAACTCTGGGGGTTCGTTGAAAGTTAAAAATTTTCCTGTTCACCTTAAACTTACTACAGGACCTTCATAATTGAATTTATTACATGGTGGACAATTTTCTTAGCTTGTACGAAATTACTTTCATGATGGCTTCAAAATTTGAAGCTTCTTAGAAACAACAGGAAATTTTTTTAGAAAATTTGAGAGCTGGGCGTCGAGTGGAAATTCGAAATTTTTCTACAGTTGCCTCATATTTACTATGGCACATCTTCAAAATTGACATTATTATATTACTTTATATTTTTCTAGCTTCTACCTAGTTCCATTGATTGGTGCTTTAAAATTAGCAGTCCTAGAAGCAATAGGGAATTTTTTTGAAAATTTGAAAGCTAGAGTTAATTGAAAATTGGAAGTTTTCCTATGTTTGCCACAAATTAAATGCAGCACCCTAAAAACAATCTTTGATACATCACTGTCATTGGGTTTCCGTGAGTATACACAAGCTTTAAAGAAACTATTTTCAATGTGAATGAATTAAGGTAAAATAGAGCAAGTGTGTAAATAATGATAATTTTTCCTCTTTGGATCAATAACTAGTGAAAACGTTATATTAGTGAAGGTGTACTATGATACAGTATGATGTGACTTATAGCCCATTTGCCGAGTTTCACAATATTGCCTTCTTATTGTTTCAGTAAAGCTGAAAAGGCTACAGAATCGCGTTTATTTAGTAAATATTTAAATTTGTCACGCTTCCTGTTTTTATAACCTTCTTTCAGTTAATACTATATATTTAATATATTTATATATTAATATATTAATATATTTAATACTAATAATAATATAAAAATTCAGTATATCCAGTTCTAAATAAAGCCATATATTTTCACTAAGCAATTAGTAGTTTTCCACTATCAAATTAATCAATATTCAGACTTATCGAATCACTAATTTTCTACTTATCTTTAGTAGCTGACATTTCTCTCATTGAATTAGTAGAATTTCGCTGGCAATCACTGAAACTTAACTAACTTGGAATTAGAAAGTACACTAAAAAGTAACTTTTATTTATTGACAAAAATTTCGGTTCAAAATAATAAGATTGAAAGAATTATTTTTTAAGTCCTATCCAGTACTTTTTCGCATCAGAATTTTGTTTTAAAATTAAATGAATAGTATCAAACAAATCATTCCTTTAATGTAAAGGAGGAAAAGAAAATTCACTTTTTGAAATCAAACTTTTAATTCTTCGAATGGTACTTCCACTTTAAATTGGAAAAACGAAGTTTTAAAACAAAAATTTCTTAAATTTGAACATAACTTTCCTCTGGGTGAATTCAATACATCACCTTCAAAATGAACTTCATTAGAACATTGAAAATGTTGTAAGCTCCTGCATATTTAGGTTCATAGAGAATTTTAAATTTTGAACCTCATAGGAACAACAGGAAATTTTTTATAAAGTTTGAAATTTTCTATGTTTGTCTCATATTCACTACAGCACTTTCAAAATTAACTTTATTGCAACTTTTATGGAGAATTCAAAATTTGAAGCCTTCTAGGAGCAACAGAGAATTTTTTTAGAAAATTTGAAACTTAGTGCTCAGGTGAAAACCTGAAATTTTCTTACATTTGTCTCATGTTTACTAGCAAAAACTATGATTTTTTTCAGAAAATTTTTAATTTTCGTATGTTTGCCTCATATTCACTATAAAACCTTCAGAATAGACTTTATCACATAACTGCATATTTTTCTAGCTTCTGCATAGAAACTTTCATAGAAAGTTCAAACGTTTCCACCTTCTAAGAACCACAAGGATTTTTTCAGAAAATTTGAAAGCTAGGGTTCAGATGTCAACCTGGTAAATTTCTATGATTTCAGCGTAGTTGCTTTTATAAGAAATTACAAATTGGAAGCCTCCTCTAGTAGGGACAATGAGGAATTTTTGAGAACATCTGAAATCTAGGGGTCGGTTGAAAATTTAAAATTTTCCTGTTTGCCCCAAATTCTCTACGGGACCCTCACAATTGAATTTATTAAATCATGGACAATTCTTCTAGCTTGTGCATTGTTATTTTCATGGAGGCTTCAAAATATGAAGCCTGCTAAAAGCAGCAGGGATTTCTTTTAGTAAATTTGAAAGCTGGGTGTCGAGAGAAAATTTGAAATTTTTCTACGCTTGCCTCATACGTACTACGACACACCTATAAAATTGACATTATTGTATCACTGTATATTTGTCTAGCTTATGCCTAGTTACTTTGATTGCGGCTTTGAAATTGGCAGCCCTAGAAGAAATACGGAATTTTTTCAGAAAATATGAAAGCTAGGGTTAATTGAAAATTGGCAATTTTCCTAGGTTTTTAAAATTTATTACAGCACCCTCAAAACAACACAGCTCCAAAAAAAAAGTTATCTGCCCCAGATACCAGAATAGGCTTACCCTACGTTTTTGAGGTCGCTGAATCCGAATCCGAAGCCGGTTTGGCTCCGTCACGTCACATTTCGTCCCTAACCTCAAAGAACATGAAAAATCGCTGATTTCAGGTGAAACATGATTTCCGTCTATTAAAAGTGGTCATATTCTTTGTTTTCGAGGACGCTGAGTACGAATCCGAAGTCGTTGTGGTTTTATGACGTCACACTTCGTCTCTAACCTCAGAAGGAATGTGGCTAATTGGTAATTTTATGTAAAACATGTATTTTTTTAATGCAAAGTGATCGTATCCTATGTTTTCTAGGTTGCTTAGTCCAAATTCACAGTGGGCTCCTTTCAATTCACGCCCTTCTTGAGTATCGCGCTCTCTTATCTTCGAAAAATCGACGTAGCGGTTTCCGCTTCCTTTTAACTCCTTTCTGTGTATGTTCTCTCTTCAATGTCCAACAAAAGTCTGCCACCATGTTTATGTCCCACCTCCCTTTGTAGCAACGTTTCATCTCTTTAATATCTTGATGTAATCTTTCTCCATGCTCTTCACTGTAATCACTCAAATTCATTGGAAAATAGACAACATGGAAATTTAATACATGTAACTTCAAGCTCATATTGCATCCCATTTTACCGAAGTTCTATATCATATTTCTCACAATTCATTTGTATCACTCTTGTTGTTCCCTAAAAAGTTGTCAATAACTTTCTTGAGGCTTAACCGAGCTGATTTTTGCACTTTGTTCATAGTTGTGACGAAATTTTGATCCCTACACTTTTCCGGATTTGAGGTCCATCGAATATTTCTGCTCTCAGTTTTGCATCCGATAGTTCGAGGAATTGTCCTTAAAGATATATAAAACAGCTATCTTCTTCGTCTAATGCTAATACAAACTGCTTCACCATGCCCAATTTTATATGCAGAGGTGGCAGTAAAACTCTCGCCGGATCCACTAGTGGAAGGTTAATGATATTCTCTGATCCTGGATCAAAAGTTTCTCTGGTTGGCCAATCAATTTTTTTATAATGATAAGGTTGGTTTCTGCTATTCCATAAGCATAGGAAAGATGAGTGTTTAACGTTACCTGATTGCTGACCCAGAATTATTCCCAATATTTTGATATCCCCACAAACCTTCCAATTGTGTTCAGAATATTTCAATTTATCCAATACCAACTTGATATTTTCGTCATTTTCTATCAACGTAGTTGAGTGTGCTACCAGTATGGAAGCGAAAACGTTAGTATTGTGAAGCAAAACAGCTTTCAAACTTCTCTTACAGGAATCTATGAATAGTCTTCATTCGACGGCTCTGTAAACCCCAGGTTTCAATTCATCCATCAATCCATTTATATCGTGACAGTAAACTAATGAAAGATCTTTTTCTTTTGTGAAATATTTCCTGAAATCTCTTTCCCTATTCCTATAGTCAGTTGCTTTCACATTTTTTTTCCACCAGGTTTTTATTTTTGAGCATCGAAACCAAGAATTCACTTGTTCCTTTGGATGGTCCTAAATCTCTGATCAGACCTGTCAATTCTTCTTTTGAAAAAAGTTGTGATTTCTTTTCTTAACTTCCTACAAATTCGTCGTCAATGCCAGATTTCCGATTTCCGATTTCTCAAATACATTGCTCATCTGTATTGCACATCTTGATGGGTCTTATTACTGTCAGAACATCGACGAAAGCAATGCTTCTTTTATTTTTTTTTTTGAATCCAGTAACATCGTTCTCGCAGAAATAACAATTCTTTTCACAAGTGGGTTCTGCTCATAAAGTTGGAATTCTTAATTTTACATCTTCAATATTTTTACTTTTATGCCAACGAGTCAGTTGTGATCTACAATAATCGCATATTTCATGTGGCACCTATTCTTTGTCCTGATCAGCAATTGTGAGTTCATAACAATGTTCGTAAATTTTTCTGATCTGCTCAGAAATAGTCCTAAGAGTTTTTGGTGGATAGAATTCACTGCATACGTAGCAGAATGAATCAAAGTCTCTTACAATGATGTTTTGAGGTGGTAGCTCTATGATCAACTCGTGATTTAATACCTTTAAATTATTGAGTTGAGGATTTTTTGGTTTATTCATAAACGCCATGAGTATATGATAGACCCACACATTAGGGATCCTGGTCCGATCGCAGGTAAGTCTGCCGTCCTGGGAGTGATAACCCTCATACCTTCCCAGGGCTAAGTATGAGGGCTTTCCGACTTTGACAAGGACAAGGTCAACTCGTCGTCGGACACACTACGGCTTCATCCTCACACCCTGATGCCCTTTCGCAGGGCAGTACACTCCTACTGGCTTCGTTACTCCAACAGATAGTGACACGAATCATTCTACACATCCCCTTTCATGGCAGTTGTCATCGTTCCCAGAATCTGTCAGAGTAGCAGGATTTCGTCACTCGTTCAAGCAATAGGATCATACTGAGAGAAAATCTCGTTCAGCTTCATCAAAATAACAGAGATGCATGCATCACCTGATATCACTGTGGGATCAAACATATAATCTTGCAGTGCGAGAACGTGTGAAATGCTGGTTCGCACGGTTGCTATCTGCATAATGCTGTCGACGGCATCAACTGATTTTCGGCTAGCTTTCAATTTTCGCTAAGCGAAAAATCGGACGACTGAAGTCTGATCTGTTGGATTCAAAGTTTTTCCGAAGTTACGTATCGAAGATTAAATGGTGGGACCGTGATACCGAACCGGCTTAGGATTTGTACTCAGCGACCTCGAAAACATAGAATGTGGCCACTTTTCATAGACGGGAATCATGTTCCACCTGAAATCAGCGATTTTCCATGTTTCTTGAGGTTAGGGACGAAATGTGACATGATGGAGCCAAACCGGCTTCGGATTCGGATTCAGCGACTTCAAAAACGTAGGGTAAGCCTATTCAGGTTTCTGGAGCTGACAACTTTTTTTTGTGGAGCTGTGCAATCTTCAATACATCACTGTCATTGCGTTTCTGTGAGTATTCACAAGCCTTGAAGATAGGTACTATTTTCAATGTGAGTAAATTAAGGTAAAATAGAGTGAGTGTGTAAATAACTATAATTTTTCCTCTTTGGGCCAATAACTAGGAAATACGTTATGTTAGTGGAGGAGACGTAGTCAATAAACAGTATCATGTGACTTACAGCCTATTGTCAAGTTCTACAATATTGCCTTTTCAGTGTTTCACTAAAGATAAAAATGTTGCACGATCGCATTCTTTCTCTAAACATTTATTTTTATCACGCTTCTCATTTTTGTCACCTTCTTTTATTTAATGTGTTCAGCTCTAAATGAAACCATATATGTTCACAAAGCAATCAGTAGTTTTCCTCTGTCAAATCACTAAATATTTCATCTAATCCAATTACTAATTTTCTACTCATCTTTACTGGCTTACTCTTCTCTAACTGAATTAGTAGAATTTTGCTAGAAATTAGTGAAATTTGACTAACTTGCGTTTAGAGAGTATATTTAAAAGTACTTTTTTTGCATAAAAATGTTGTTTTAAAATGAAATAAACAGCACCAAACTGAATCCCCTTCAAATCTTAGATTCAAATCTTAAATTTAAATCTTGGATTTAAACATGACTGTTCTCTAGGTGTATTCACTAGATTCCCTTTAAAATGAACTCTATTAGAACATTGAATATATTTTTAGCTTCTGCATAGTTACTTTTATAGGAAATTCAAATTTTTGAACCTCATAGGAACAGCAGACAATTTTTTAGAAAGTTAGAAATTTTCCTATGTTTGCCTCATATTCACTACAGAACCTTTAAAATTAACTTTATTGCAACTTTCGTAGCTTCTGCATAGTTACTTTCATAGAAAATTTGAAAGTTTCGATCTCCTAGGAACAATAAGGAGTTTCTCAGAAAAATTGAAAGCTAGGGTTCAGATTAAAATTTGGAATTTTCCTATTTTTACCTCAAATTCACTACAGCACCCTCAAAACCGACTTTATGGCAACGCTGCAAATTTCTTTAGTTTAACTTAAAATTATTCTGTTTGCCCCAAATTCACTACAGGATTCTCACAATTGAATTTATCACATCTGAATTTATTACATCATTGACAATGTTTCTATATTGTGCATAGCTATTTTCATGGTGGCTTTAAAATTTGAAGCCTCCCAGGAGCAACAGGGATTTTTTTTTAAAATTTAAAAGTTGGGGGTCGAGTGAAAATTTGGAATTTTTCTACGTTTGCCTCATGTGTACTACGACACACCTACAAAATTGACATTATTACATCACTGTGTATTTTTTTAGCTACTGTATAGTTACTTTGACGGCGGCTTTAAGATGCACAGCCCTAGAAGGAATAGAAAATTATTGTAGAAAATTTGGAACTAGGGTTAATTGAAAATCGGAGAATTTCTTATGTTTGCCACAAATTGAATACTGCACCCTAAAAACAGTCTTTGTCATATCACTGCTAATTTTTCTAGCTTATGCGTAGTGAAATGGTGCACATAACGTTTGTCAGTTGCATGATATTTTTTTAAATCAAATTTCATTGTGTTTCTGTGAGCTTACACAAGCTTTAAAGAGATTATTTATAGAGTGAATAAGTTAAGGTAAAATAGGATAAGCGTGTAAATAATGATAATATTTTCTCTTTGGATCAATAACTAGTAAATACGTTATGTTAGTGGAGGTGACGTAGTATGATACAGTATCATGTGACTTATAGCCCATTTGCCGAGTTTCATAATATTGCCTTCTCGTTGTTTCAGTAAAAATGAAAATGTTACACAGTCGCGTTCTTTCGTTCAACATTCAGATTTGTTACGCTTCCCATTTTTTATAACCTCCTTTTAATCAATATATCCAGCTCTAAATAAACCGTATATTTTCGCAATGCAATTAATAGTTTTTCACCATCAAATTACTAAATATTTCAGTTAATTGAACTACTAATTTTCTACTTACATATCTTCAGTGGCTAACGTTTCGCTGATTGAATTAGTAAAATTTCGCTAGAAATTAGTGAAACTTTACAAACTTAGATTTAGAGAGTACATTAAAAAATAACTTTTTCTTTATTTAAAAAATTGTTTTCGTACAAAATACTGATATTGAATGGATTATTTCTTATGTTTTATCCAATGCTTTTTTGCATAAAAATTTTGTTTTAAAATGAAATAAATAGTTTCAAGCAAATCATTTCTTTAATTTGGAGAAGGAAAAAAATTTACTATTAAATCAAACAAATTTTTACTTCTTCAAATGGTACTTTCACTTTGAATTTAAAAAATGAAGTTTTATGACAAAATTTTCTAAAATTAAAACACAGCGTTCCTCTGAGTGCATTCACTGCATTGCCTTCAAAATAAACTTCATTAGAACATTGAAAATATTCTTAGTTTCTGCGTAGTTAATTTCATAGAAAATTCAAAATTTGGTACCTCATAGGAACAACAGGAAATTTTGTTTCAAATTTGAAAGTCAGGGGTCGGGTGAAAATTTGCAATGTTCTTACATTCGTCTCTTATTTACTTCGACATAGTACGAAATTGACTTTATTACACTGCTGCAAATCTTCTCAGCTTCTGCGTAGTTACTCTCATGGATGCTTAAATATTTGCAGCCTTCTAGCAACAACTGGGAATTTATTAGAAAATTTGAAATTTTCCTATGTTTGTCTCATATTCATCGTAACATCTTCAAAATTGACTTTATTACATCACTGTGAATTTGTCTTGCTTCTGCGTAGTTACTTTCAAAGGCATAATATACATATACAAATTACAAATCCAGAAAAAAGATAAACACACTTTTTCTTCACACCTGACTAAATGTTAACTGTTTTATTTGTCACAGATGTCCTCGTATCACAGCTCACGACGTCAAGGAAAAAAATTATGTCAAGTGTCAGTGACCCAATGAGATAGCTAAGAAAATTAGTAAGACACGCTAAGATTCCCATTCGTTAGTTCAGTTCTGCCAATCGTCTAACTATGAAGATCTTAATAGCGCTCTGCCTAGTTATATTCAGTATCAGTTCTTCTGAGCAGAAAGCTAAATATGGTGAATGCTCTTAAATATATTATAAAAAAATATTTTAAAGGAAATTCTGTTTTGAAATTAACATATGAGCATAGACAAGCAGAATTAATATAACACTTGGCAATTCTGTTTCTGTTTACAGTAAATTGTCCAAAGGATCATATTCTGGTATCCGATCCGAAAACAAGAGATGGTTGCTACCTCGTTATGTGCATTAGCAAAGAATACGGTGGCGATGCTGTAAAAACGTAAGTATTAAATTTTTAATAAATATTATATGTAACATAAAATTGTGCTGTTTGTATTGCGATCTTTATTCTCTAGAATCACAGAAGGAATCAGTTCAGTGAATATGTTTTGATACGATGTGTTATATTCTTCACGCTAGTGTAAATACTCTAATAAATTATACATATTTCAAATTGAAAAATATATTTTAATGTAGAAGAAATCAGAGGTTTAATTGATTTACATACTATATTTCTTTTGTTGTGACATTCATTAGTGAAAACCTACAAATTCGGATTTAATCAAAGTACTTTTTTAAATTTTCGTAACGCGAACGGATTTTAAATATTAGGATTTATTTATAATAAAAAGATCAATCGTACTTGGATGCAAATTCATTCTTAAAAATTGACTTAATTTTCTTTCAGTTGTCCTCAAGAAATATGTCTACCCGGTACGCAAACTGGGTATAACGAACCCGACAATTCCAAGACATTCCCTGACTGTTGTGGTGGACCAATCTGCGAAGAACAGCACTGAAGTAAACTTAATTATTTATTTGTAGATATATTATTATATTTATTGCTTGTTAACACATGTTCTAGTTTACGTTTGAGGAGTAAGCGAACAAAACATGAATAATCCATTCGAGATGATTCCTCAATAATTGCAAATGCTGTATCTCAAAGACACCAGAGATAGAAGAAAAATTCAAATAGTATCATTCAGAGAAAGCCATCTAACTGGTTATCCAATATTATCGAATTATATTGAACTTATTAGCTTGGATTTATGCAGTTTTTATACAGGTTTGTTATATAGGATCAATAACCATATTCCCTGAGACCTGAAAATGCTAAAATCATGCGTAACTCATTTTTTTCAAAAATTGAATTTATTATGTTTTGTTAGCTTAATCCTTATTACAATATAATATTTTATCAGAAAGTATTTCTTTGAAAGGCGAATTAATATTAGGCAAATATTCCAAATTATTATACATGAATTTCAAAATGTCTAAATTTAAAAAAATTCACTTAAAATTAAATTAATTTAGCTTAAATCCCTACAAATTTTACTGAATTTAATTTCAAGCACATTAAGGTGTAATAATTTTAAGTATATTCTTTGTATGTTCAAAGCGCATGAAAACATTAAATTTGTAATTTTTCACTATTTTTATTCTCTATACTTGTATCATTCATTTTTCCCACATATTTTATTATTATTTTAGCGCTATAGCGATGCAAAAATAAAAAGGACGATGTTAATCAATACATATGAAATTTTGTTATAAGCTACAAAGGTCTGTGTAACAATATCCCGCGAGGTCAAAAAAAAGAAACATTTAACGTATATGGTCCGATATCTGTAAGTAGAGGAGATAGTTGAAATTATTTTTATTTTAGTTGGTTAGTTTCAATCTATCTCTCGTCGAGAAATGAAGATTATAGTAGTACTCTCCGTCCTCATATTTTACATCAGTTTCTCTGAGCAGAAAGCAAAATATGGTAAGTTTTATACATTAGGACGGAGAAAAAATTTCAAAATAATAGTATCGGATGAACGTAGACACTCGAGTGAGAAAAGCTGAGATTTGGCAAAAAATAAATTTAAAAAAAAATTCAATGGGATAATATCTTATGTTCTGACCGAAATCTTTGAATTTCGGAAAATATTCCTTTGAGAGCAATAACTTCAAAATTTTGGTTTTTTATATGCCGATTTTAGTGCCCAAGAAGAATATTGAATTTAAAGTTAAATCAAACTTTTTTGTTCAAGTTATAATTTTTTGAAAGCCCAAAAAAATGACGTTTTTTGAATTTTATTTTTTCATTTAGACAATCAGTTTTTATATAATTGACGCTTGCGTGTAATTAATTGTACACATGAAAATTATTTCTTACAGTTAAATGTCCGGAAAATCATGAATCTGATCCTAAAGCAATAAATGGCTGTTACGAAATTCAATGCTCCTCTAATAAATATGGTAGTCTTCGTTTTAAAAATGAGTAAGTGATCAAAATTGATGAAATTTTGTTATTTTATAGAGATAATAATTTTTCTATATTCAACAAATTATACGATTATTTATATTTATCTACTTTTACATCCTTCACACATAATTCACTCCCACTTGTCTAGGCAATACATTTACAAAATCCTCTTTAACATATGCTTAAAGTCTGAGAATAAGAAACAAATTTTGAATTATTAGGGTCAATCTTTGACAGAAAACCGCGAAATAAAGTTCTTATTGAAATAAATTAAATGAAATTGTTATTCATTTGTTATTTTTCAAGTTATCAAATATCAAAATGATAAATCAAGACTTTTGATTTTTGAAAAAGACTCCTGATTCAGGATTATTTTTTTTAGGGCCAATGAACTAGACTCTCGAATAGACTAATGAGAGAAATATACAATTTTATACACTTTTGCAAAAAAAAACTAGAATTATATAAAGCTATATCAGTTTTTCAAGCAATTTTCACATATCTGTACAAAGTCTTTATATTTTACCTTGGAATAACTTGAAAAGACGTAGCTTCATTCTGACCCTGATATAGCGGCTTTATCTGATATTCTGTCTGTAGTAAAAATTGTTTATGTTTGCATTTTTTACATTCTCGTCTCAATGAGAATGTATTTGTTTGATGTGAAAGTTGACTTTGGCGTATTTTATCAAATATTCACG